>JAYMSL010003937.1:0-11723 GCA_036897195.1 Plantago coronopus | reverse complement strand
TTGGTGGTGTTGTAGGAGGAGGGGATATATTTTGTTCGCCTGCCTTTATGGTAGAAGTTATGTGCCTCTTAAGATTCGACGGTTTGTGACATAGGGTTGTGACTTGTGATTCCTTAGTGTTACTGTTAGAGACGTTATGGATTGTCGACAGTTGTTGTAGGATGAGGGGAAATAAAAAAAATCGCTTGCCTTTATGGGAATTTATGTGCCTTTTAAGATTCGACCGTTTGTGACGTAGTACCACCTGGCAATAGGGTTGTTTTATTTCAGATTGCTGATTTTTCCTTCTGGAGGTAGCGTTAGTGACAATATCAAATTAGATTCTATGTAGTTATTGTTAAAGAGAGCGGGATTGCGTATCTTGGAAAGTGAAGTAATTTCCATATGCTTTTAATTTGTTTTTTCTTTCATGTTTTTTCCTGAGATCGAATTTCGTAGATTTGTTGATTTTTTGGTTCTATTTTCTAGTAACATATTTGATATATGACCCGGTGTCATGCCCTCTGAATGTTATGGAACATCGCTGTCTAATAGGGGACACAAAAAACTCGAGTGCATATATATATATATTAATAAAAATCGTAACCAATTCGTTAAAATTGTATTTGAAGGTAAGCAATGATGCACGTGACATAAATATTATTCCACTGACAGTAAGCTACTTCGCTAAATGATTATTTTCCATTCATGACTGGTTCTCTTCTTAAATAGATCTACAGGCAGATCACACAGTTCATATGGTTCGTGGTTCTCCACCTGTTGCGTCCACCCCTTCCCCTCCTGCCAATGCCGGGAACACCACCGCTACTCCTGCTGCTGCCCAGGGTGGTTTGCCAAACTTAGGGGGTATGGCTGGTGCTGGTGCTGGTGCTGGTGCATCCTTATTTCCAGGACTTGGTGGGTTAGGTGGCCTTGGTGGACTTGGTGGGACTGATACATCTGGATTATTTGGAGCAGGACTTCCGGAGTTTGAGCAGGTGCAGCAACAGCTTACCCAGAACCCCAATATGATGAGAGATATAATGAACATGCCAGCCATTCAGAGTCTAATGAACAATCCAGAGATTATGCGGAGCTTAATTATGAGTAATCCTCAAATGCGTGAGATAATTGACCGAAACCCAGAACTCGGTCACATTCTTAATGATCCTGGTATTCTTCGTCAGACATTAGAAGCTGCAAGGAATCCTGAACTAATGCGAGAGATGATGCGGAACACCGACAGGGCAATGAGTAACATTGAATCTTCTCCCGAGGGATTTAACATGCTCAGACGCATGTATGAAAACGTCCAAGAGCCTTTCCTGAATGCAACAACAATGGGGGGAGGTGGAGCCGGAGCTGCTACTGATGCTGGCTCAAACCCATTTGCAGCTCTATTGGGGAATCAGGGTGGTGCCCAGACCAGAGATGTACCCAATTCTGCCCCTGCAGGAACCGAGGGGACGCCAGGGACTGTTGTTCCAAATGCTAATCCACTTCCTAATCCATGGAATACTAATGCTGGTAAGTTTGATCTGTCTAATGTGGGAAATACTAATTTGTGCTCACTGCTCAGTTAAGTTATGTAAACACACATCCTTCAACTGTTATAATGAGACAATTCTGCCAGATTGGTATACACTTTTTTAGGGCTGAATTTGGTCTATTCATATTTTACACTTGAGCCTGTTGACTGTTCGGGGCTGTTTTATTTCTGCTCTCTTGAGTCTAACTAGAGTGTCATTTCTCTATTTGCTGCATGTAGTAGTATCTTTTTTGTTGAAAATCAAATGTTTTCCCGGTCTTCCTTTTTGCTGTTTCATTGTCGAGTTTGTTGATGGTACAATCTTTTCATAGTTCTGAGCCTGATCACCTAAATTTGTAATTCAAAGGTACTCCAGCAAATAATGCCACAAGAACTACTCCAACTGTTCCAAGGGTACCTCCAATTGCCGGATTGGGAGGGCTTGGTCTCCCTGAAATGCCAGATGCTTCTTCAATGAGCCAGTTGATGCAGAATCCAGCTGTTTCACAGATGATGCAAAGCTTGCTTTCTAACCCTCAGTACATTGACCAGGTACTTCATTTTGGCAGAATAGTTTGTCTTGGAAATATTGGCCTTACTACATTCTAAAATTTTGGCATCGTCTTGCAGATGTTAAACTCAAATCCTCAACTGCGAGGCATGATGGATATGAACCCTCAATTAAGAGAAATGATGCAAAACCCGGATGTTCTTCGACAATTGACATCTCCTGAAACAATGCAGGTATAGCTGCTCTGGATATCTTTGCAATATAGTTGGGGTTTTAACATTGTATAGTTGAGTTTTTCTCCTGGGTGGGGGTAGTTGTCCAAAGAATCATGAAATATGTACCTGTGAAATCTGTTCTTTTGAGCCCTGGCATTTTTGGTAAAATTTGTTTGCTCTGGATGATTGATATTATCGAAGCTCTGAGTATCATTACTGAGTATCATAAGGTCCTTTAGTGGTGGGGCTTGGTGCTTACTCCTGTAAGCACACTTTTTTTGAGATACCTGTGCTAAATGTGCGTAGTTTATTTATTCCTGCATACTTCTTCTTGGGATCATTTTCTTCACAAAGATGTAATTGTCATGTTTCTTTTGTTTCAGCAAATGATGGCTTTGAACCAACAGCTCTCCCAACTCAGTCGACAACAACCTACCACGTGAGTGAAAAATAAAGATTTGTTTGTATCAATGTCCTGAAACCATCACATATGCATTGTTATCTCCGTGTTCTGGTCCTAGTTGCAGAATGATGTTCTTGTTCCACTTTACCTTTACATACATGTATGCATTTTTTTTGTCCTTTGGAACTAATACCAGTTTCTTGTGACCCTGTGGAAAACTGTTGTTGGTATTACAGCGATGGAGCTCAAGCTGGTCAGAATAGAGGTACACCTTATTTCGATTCCTAAAGTTCTCTCATCTAATACGAGTACATTTTGTTGACTTTTTTGTTTTGTTTTGCCAGCTCCAGGAAATCAATTGGATATGCTGATGAATATGTTTGGTGGACTTGGAGCTGGAGGTTTGAACGCTCCTAGCAACCCTGACGGTAATATTCTCAACTTGTTCATCCTTCTGATAATGTTTTTTCATCCAGCATACTCGTCTAGACGTCTAGCACTGGTTTGTTTTACCCCTTAAATGCTAAACGATACTTGATTTCTTATGCAGTCCCCCCAGAAGAACTGTATGCAACTCAGCTATCGCAGCTGCAGGAGATGGGATTCTTCGACACTCAAGAGAACATCAGAGCACTCCGCGCCACATCAGGAAATGTCCATGCAGCCGTGGAACGACTCCTAAACAACCCTCGTTTATAGTGTTTCATCTGTTCTATAAATTGTTTTGGTACTTGGGGAATGTAAACTAATCGTCAAAGGAAACGGGGGTTCATTACAGGCAGGCATATTACATGAGACAAGTTTGCATTCGAGGCATGCAAATAAATATTGCACTCGCTTTTAAAATCATTGGCTGTAAACTTGCATTGTTGATGATTTCTCCATTACTTACTGTCAGCTGCCAAAGTATCCGTTATCACCATTCGCTTCTGTACATTTTACACATTTGTTTCCCGACTTTCGGTTTATGTTATTTCGACTTGGATTTTGTTGTGTTATTGCTCGATTGTGTAGCCTCTTGACATTTTGTGGGGGCAGTGTAATGCTCACCTGTGTATAGCTTTTAGGAGATCAACAATATCAAGTGGGAAATTATTGCCAAGATCAGGTCTACTATTAATGTATGGACCCTTATTAATGCATGAACTCTGTGATCGAGAAGGATTTCATGCATGATAAATGATACTCCCCTTGTCCCACAAAACTTTACTCACTTTTCATTTTCGGACATCCCACAAAACTTTACTCATTATCAAATAAGGAAGCTACTCCACACACTAAAACATTATTTTAATAACAAATACACTTCTTTATCACTATACATTTTCAAAAAGTAACCTACCCCACTTACTTTTTCATTTTTACTCCATTACTTTAACTCATTTTATTAAACTGCGCGCCAACCCTAACGGGTAATGTTTTGTGGGACGGAGGGAGTAGCTATTTTGGCATCTCCGGTTTGAGTTTTCGTACCTCTATGTTCCTTCTCGTCGTATCCATATAGTTTTTTAGGTGAATAACTGAATGAATATATACAAATACTTCCTATCTTATCACTTTAGCTAGCGTAAATAACAAGTACAAACATTTGAAGGATAATATACACCCGAAACTCTTCTGATTCCTAGATTGCATTGATTTGCAAAGCATAGTACGAGAACCTCTCTTATGCGATTGGCTATGTTTCGCCTTCTTTCCGATATGAGCATGGGAAACATTTTATATAGAATTCTCATGATAAAACTTCTTATGCAGGTTAATGTTTAGATAATGAGCCCAATGAAGATTAGGGCTTATGCAGTTCAGATTTGGACAAGCCCATTAGTTAAAGTCCACATTAATTCCCCGTACCATCTAACAGCCCAGATTGGTTTGTAAAGTCAAATACAAGTTTATTGGATCATACCATAGTTTAAATTGGGCTAACATACATGGCTGGGCTTAGGATTGGAACATAGCAGCCAATTGTTCCAAAAATGCCATCTTTTTCGCAAAATTAGACCCATAAATTACTGATATACCCGGTCTAAACAATAGTTTTTCATATTTTTCCGCATAGATGTTGTCATGTTGATAAAGCAAGAATAATCATAGAATGCTAACCAATGCAAACTCGGAGATTATAAAATATGATGGGATGATCCAAACATGTCACGGAGCTGATAAAAATCCTGGCTCAAAGATAAAACTTGAACTCTTTAAAGAATACTACTCTAGAGTTTGAACGTCACAAAATGGAGCAATGCCAAAACCTAATCCATCTCTAGCTAGCTAGAGTTCGTTAACACGTATTGAAATTCGAGCTTTTACTTGCAAGCTATATGTGAGAACATATATTTCAATAAATATACACTTACCAAACCTCGCCGAACATCAAAATTGTACTTCAAATGCACCTTTTCAAACCCTCCCTTCTTTAGGCATGGACACAATACTCTATGTCTATGATTCTAGATTCAAAATGTATATATCTACATAGTAATACCAGTACTTTTGTATCTTATAGACATGTTTGTATCATTTGGTACTTTCAAATAGTTAATCCAAATATTGGCTATGTTTTGCATTCATACACTAATTCTGTTCTTGTACACTATTAACCAATATTATAAACACCAACATTATAATAACACTGTAACAATGCTAGCCAATTCAAATAGGAAACTATATATAAACCATGAGGGAATGATGCATTCTCTTCTACAGTAACTTGGATGGAGATAAGGAAGACAACTGTACAAGTAATACGGTGTAAATGATTCACACGCGAACCCCTACTTCGAAAAAGGAAACAAGCAACCCGCAGAATAATAGCAGTTTACTAGAAGGTGTGAAGATTAACCTGATTAAGATCTTAACCTTATTCACTAGAAAAGGCGCAATGAGAATACACATGCGAGATTACCTAAACAAGAATGGAAGGAAAAAAGGCCATCAAGAGGATAAAACTTTACAGACCATTCCAAACCGCAAAATGCTTAACAATCTAAGCCCACCAAGAAGAATTGTGAGAATTTAACTCACCCCTAGAATCGAGTTTATCTACACAATGTTCTTCAATTTTCAGAATTTTAAGAACACTACAAACGAGATGGCATAGCACAAATTTCAATACACACTTAACAAACCTCACCGAACTACAAAATCGTACTTCAAATACATCTTTTTCAACCCTCTTGGATTTAGGGTTAGACAAAATACTCCATATCTATGATTCTACATTAAAAATGTATGTCAGACTGATTGGTACTCGGTTAAGGTTCAGATCTAGTTATCGGGATTTCTTAACTCAAGAATAGTAACCAAAGTTTTGAAGAGGCAAAAATGAGGGTTTAACTCAATACCAAAGTTGTTTATTACTGTAACATTGAGTTAGGGGTTTAACCCAACTTCCTAACCTAACCGTGTGTCAAAACACTCCGTGTATCTCTACATGACAACACATCATATTCATATAAGTAGATTTGTATGTTATAGACATGTTTGTACTTTGTATCATGTGTACTCTTTTTGTCCATGTATTATGGCTTAAACACTCCATTATATAATCCCCATTAAAAAAGTAGAGTTACCCCTCTAATTAATTAACTTCGTTCATTTCTACCTAAATTAGATAATAGAGTTTACCCTTAATTTCGTTATGCCTACGTTAGAGACTATGGCAAACTAATTATGAACTATCATTTTCTCGAGACTGAAATAGACTAGAAAAACAAATGCATGAACGTTATTATAAACGCGTAGATTCCGTACATCTGTAGTTACAAGTTTAACCTTAATACGTTTCGAAAAGTAACAAGTTAAACCTTAACCTTTTATATGATACTCTCACTCATAAGTGATTTCGAATTTCTAATGAAACGAATTTCATTTCCAAATTTCCTATAGGATATGGAATGAATTCAAGAAGAGGTTGAAATTTGATATAGTTACTAAAGGAAGTAAGAAGTTATGTTCATTTCAGTTGAGAATTTACGAATAAATTAAACGATAAAGTGGTTCAACGGTATATATAGTGGAATACAGTAAATAGTTGCAAGTAGGAGGTCGAGAGTTCAAGCTTTTTGAATCATATGTTTAGGGATTTATTATTTAATTTGAAGTCCCATTTAATTTGTATTAGTTTGCGTTTGCCAATTCAAAAAGGAACTGAACTATTAGAAACTGTGGCACAATGTAAATTTGAACTGCGTACAATATAATACTGGATTGAAAATTACATTCTTTACTTTTTAAAAGTTTGAACTTTGGAATAAAATATAATTTAATTGCTTTATACTGTTCCAGGCAGCACCAGAATTTACTGCTACTAGAATATATTGTACTGGTCTATGAAAAGGGGGTCCAAAAGAACCTTAATTGTACCCTTTGATTTTCAATTAAATTAAATTATTAGGCATAAATGCACTTTTAGCCAAACCAAACACATATTTTCATATTCTAATATCATTAAATAAGTTACATTTTACTTCTCTTAATCAGTCAAAATTAATAATTTCGGTTTTTCAACTTTGTAAAAGTTAATTAACCTAGTCTTATAACATTATTTCTCGAGACTCTGCTGCATACTCAAGTATGACCAATCTACCTTAAAGTCAATATTTCGTCAATGTCACTTCTACCCTTTAAAACTCTAAAACTCGACAGTTATCAATAGTACAATACTTCAATTCAGTATCAAATACATACACAATATGTTAGCTAGGTATAGAATCCAAGATATTTTGGAACGAGATTCTTTGAATTCTCATCTTCACAACTAAACTAGGTCTCATTAATTACTCGAGCGGAAACAAACTGAATTTGAGAATTCTATTTGCATTATGAAATTATGAAATATCTCATAACTTGTCCTGTGTGAGATCTTTTTTCCTTGTCTATATTTCGTGTAGGACACTTCTATCCCCCCTCCAAACTCGACAATCACTAAGAGTTCAACACAATTAATTCACTAGCTAGCGGTAGATATTGATCATCCAAGATCTTTTGGAATGAGATTCTTTGAATACCCAGCTTCGCAACTATACTAGGTCTCATTAATTGTTCGAGCGAAAACAAATTGAATTTGAGAATTCGATTTGCATTATATATGAAATGATGAAATATCTCATAACTTGTCCTGTGTGATACCTTTTTTCCTTGTCTAGGACACTTCTATCCCCCCTTCAAACTCGACAATCACTAAGAGTTAAACACACTTAATTCGCTAGCTAGCTAGCGCTAGATATTGAATCCAAGATCTTTTGGAATGAGATTCTTTGAATACTCATCTTCGCAACTATACTAGGTCTCATTAATTGCTCGAGCGAAAACAGACTGAACCTGATAATTCGATTTGCATTATGAAATTATGAAGTATCTTAGAACCTGTCCTGTGTGTGATCATTTTTCCCTGTCTACAGTTCATGTAGCTAGGTCACTTCTATACCCCGGCCCTTCAAAGTTCAAACTCGACAATTACTAAGAGTTGCACAATACCCTAGTAATTAAG
The DNA here is from genome assembly GCA_036897195.1 of Plantago coronopus. NCBI lineage: Eukaryota > Viridiplantae > Streptophyta > Magnoliopsida > Lamiales > Plantaginaceae > Plantago > Plantago coronopus. The sequence continues at coordinate 3,596 of JAYMSL010003937.1, read as the reverse complement.
CTAGATCTTTTGGAATGAGTACTCATCTTCGCAACTAAACTAGGTCTCAACATTGACTACAAAACCAACTACTCCAGCTAAACCAAACTCGACCCGACAATGCATCCCGCATCAACATGTTTCCAAGAACCTCTTCAATTCCTGTATGTGATCATAATTTCTCCATGTCTACATTGAGTAGACTAGTACACACACACACACAAATGGTGCTTGCTGCACTTGAGCACACAACTTGCAAGTTTCAAGAAATCCTAACTTGATCCCATCAGCAGCCCTTTGAAATGGGATTCCAGTCAGATTCTGTACCAGTTGTTTCCATTTTTTACCTTCAGAAACTAAAGCAAGTTGTTTGAAACTATTATTTTTAGGTACATATGTTGTTAAAGATATATTCCACTGAGAATTTACATCATTTAGCAGCTAGGCATGGAGGCATGTATTTCTTACTCAGCCCACTGAAGAGTTTCATCATCTTCTTTGGTGATCTTTTTGTCCTGATATGGTGGTTTATATTGCGCCATGTAAGTCCTACTTAGCTTCTCATTTTATTATACTTGCACTTCTGGAAACCTTCAGTTTGGGTGCTGCCATGTCGAACGCGTGCTGCGCCAAAATGCTGTATGCATATGGATGACAGTTCGATCTCTTCTAGAAGCTCGAATTTTTTTTTCTTTAAACGGCAAATTTTTCATTAATTAATTAAAAAAAAGCACAAGAAATGCTTGGGAAGTACACAGATGTCAAAGACATTATCAAACCTACCTGAGACTCAATCACCAGGAAGTAGCAAACAGATTCTATTTGACCTCCAAAACCAACTTCACCTAAACCAACACCCGACGACTTAAAAATCAACACCCCCAGACTTGAACCAAACAACATCCAGAAACTCGAAATTATATAAAGGTGTATATAATTATTACTTTTTAAACGATAAATCTAACAACTAATCTATTTCTACACAACTAATCATATACCACCTTAGTTATATAACTTTATGGCTAAACCACCTTATGTCTCCAGTCAGAGAGATATATTTATTGAGAAAGAAGAAATTAGAATGTCAAAAATGGAAATGAGAGCTTTAAATAGGACACCCAAAATTAAAAAGAATTAAAACTTCGGACGGAACAGAGGAAGTAATAACTAATCTACTTGACTACTTTGTCTTCGATCTACATTACTCATATACCAACTCATATATAACTCCATGTCTAAACCACCTTATGTCTCCCGCATGGATATCTAACAACTAATCTACTTCTACACTCATCAAATACCACCTTATAACTCCATTTTAAATAACCTATAACTTCGTCTGGATTTGAACTCCCAACCTCTCTGATATCTCTGTCAGGGTTCGAATTACTCCCAACTTCTCCAACACGTTTGTCAGAATTAGAACTCCTACATCTTCTAGCTATCTATATTACTTCGGTACCCTTACCACTCTGGTACCCTTATAATTCCGTAAAAAAAAAGGTACGATTATATAATTTTGTCCAACAAAAGATTGTGTACCAAATAGAGGGTGATCATGGCATTCAAACGGGGTCTACACATGCAATAGGGAACGTAGAAAAAATAGAGAGACAAACTTAAGTGGATTGAGAAACCAAATCAATGACGACTCAAGATTAAATACTTTAAAAATTATAAATTAATATTTTAATTCACAAACTTTACCTCCCCCAGTGACGTGAGTTAAAAACTATATAAAATTATTCCAACTTTATTAACTCAATTAAATAGTAAAAAAAACCATGGATTTCTTTTCGGTTCCAGAAAGTAAAGCTGCGTGATTATTAAAATAATGGAGATAATTAAGATATTAATTATATAATGCTTCTAGTAAATATGTGAAGATTAGTAGATATAATAAAATGCAACTATATTTTTAACACGTTTTTGGATGAACTAATTTAGCACGTCGAAATTGAATTGTATAATGAATATCTAATCAGTCTAAAATTCACACTCACTAGTCACAATATTGGGTCGTTATCACAACTCATAATTCCATTATAGTATGAACCCTAGCTCTCATATGATACGTTAAAAACTAAAAGAATCTTTTCCGCTTTTAATTTGTGATGTATATTTTGTTAGCACGAAGCAAAAAGTGATTTTTGCAATTGGGATGATGGCGGAAATCGGACACTTTTTTGAGACGATAATGGATTATGGATAAGCTCTCGCAAAAGTGAGGATTAACTAAGTTTTATTGGTATGCTTATGTCAAGTTGTACGAAGATTTTAATTGAGATTCTCTAAGAAGAATTAGAGAGCACATTGTAAATGAGGTAAAGATGGTACTAGATACCTAACTAAACAATTCCGTACTTTTATTACTAGAAGAACTTGATAAGGTGATATATGATGATTTAGGAAAATTCGATGGTAGGGGTAGGTGTACCGCACCTCCCCCGCACAATCTACAATGAGCTTCGATTGGACCCTCATGTACACAATGAGGGGAGGTACACATACACATCATTAAGGAAACCGATAATTGACAAGCATATACTGCGATTGTCTTAGATAATATGCCAACAATGTTTTTGCTAATTTTGTGAAACAACAAATAAAACACAAGTTCACTCGCATCATTCGCACAACTGATCATTTACCACATCAGAATTGTCCGATCATCTCCTTGAGACTCGCTCATTCACTAAGTGAAGAGGGCTACACAAACTTAATCAACCGTTTGAATTCAAAATACTCTCACTAGTAAAGTCGGACTTCTCCCACTCCCTCTCCCACACTGTCAAACTCCACTCGATTAACTTTTCGCCAACTTCCCTAATTCGTTCAAACCCCGCGTTCACATTCCCACCACAAAAGAGCATGGCAAGTTGCCAACTAATCCTCCTTAAAGCTAGTCCTCAAAACCATTAACACGGCCAAGAACTTTCACAGCAGATTCTTCCTAAATCGAGAATGAAGCAGTATCCAGGAATTTCAGAAAATTCAATACTTGGCTGGAAAATGATGATGAAAATACAAAAGGGACCCATGAAAGTTTGGTCCAGTTCAAACAAGAAAATGTCCAAAGTGCGTAACAGAGAAAATCCCATGATATATATTGGTGACTTAATTTATTTATTTCCGTACAGGTTGGCATCTTTGTTTGTTTATAAATAAATAATTAAATTAAAAACTTTTGGAAAAAATCCAATCTTTGATGGCTTGTAGGGTCTTGTTTAATAATTTGTTTGCTCCCTATGCTACACATTTTTAGATTTTTTTAAAAAAAATTAGGAAGTCTACTTTTAGTTATGAAAATCTAATTTTTGCGTGTATTATAAGTGTGTGATTAAAGTGTGTGTAATTTCTGCATTACTTATTTGACTAATAGTCCTTGGTTGATAATGAGATGCTGCAATTTGATTTTCTTGGTTAAATTGCATTAAGCTACTTGAGCTATGTAAAATTTAATGAATATCTCCAGTGTTGAAAATGTGTACTTAGATTTTTTCTTGGCCTTAAAAGTATGTTATCGTTGTTTGGCCACGTCGTTGAAATTTGAAAGTCCAACCTTGTTTGAGAGAGGATTTGTGTTGGGAAGGATATATGTACATGGTTCGAGTCCT
>JAYMSL010003936.1:0-11724 GCA_036897195.1 Plantago coronopus | reverse complement strand
TCAACGAATTTCCAACACATTTCAACTCCAACAAATTTACGTTGGAATTTTGTTAGAATTAATTAGCGCGAAAATTTATCACCAACAAAACTTACCAACTAAAACGATTAGTTGTTGTTAGCAACAAATTTGCCACAAAATACCAACAATGAATTAACAAGATAAACTGCATAGCAAAATAGCGACCGATCACCAACAAATTTAATTTCCAACTTAGTACAGTTGGAATTTTGTTTGAATCTCATTTGTATATATGTTATCTTATTTACATGTACAATACAAAAAAGCTCATAAAAACATTTAATCCAATACAGCTCCATCAATACTGGACTTTTCCACTAAGCAAACTACTACTACTACTAATTATGACAGTGTATAACATATGTTATCAACTACTAAAGCAAATCCATCCAGTTAATTAGTAGAAGCTCATAGCAGTTTGATCACCTTACACAGTTGCAGTACTCTCATGACTCATATGATACAAATTGTATGGCATTAATTCCCTTACATATGAACTAATGGTTCATATATCTAAAATAAAACTAGGGTATCACCATCATAGTTAGATTGATAGAAGTTTGCTTAATATACTTAGTCACTCAACTCTAGCCAGGACCTTTGGTTGGCCTTTACTTATCTGTATTGGCAATAATGTTACTTTTCTCTGCTAGAAAAAAGAAAAAAGTCCAGGAATCACTTCAAGTGTCAAACTTTCTACAAACTGGTATTAAAGGTCTAACACCTGTAAATCCTTATTTTGTAAACAGAATTAAAAACCAAAACAAATCGATGGTTCATAAACTAATCTAGCAACAAATGGTGTGTCATAGGAGTATAATTCAAGAATACACTTTAAACACGAGAAGGAAAAAGTTCCGACTTACTTGGTACGAGAGTATAGACACGAGTATTTAATCTTCTGGTCAGCCAAACTCCTGGTACGGAGATCAATAGAAGTAGTCAATAAAGATGTCAAATACTATACGAAAATCATAGTAGAAGACCAAAATTTCGTACTACTCTAGTAAGGATGTGGACCAGAAATCCCATGTCCACAAAATATGTAATCTGAGCTGAACCAGTGTCAGATGTTGACTACATCACAAGTAAAACACTACATCAGCTCCATGGAAAAAAAACTAGTCCTAAACACTTCTACACAATCAAGGGCAAGCGTAGGTAAATCGAGTCCTAAACACTTTTACATAATAATAACCTCGACATTTCTGTCTCAATCAATGTATCAGTCGTTAAAGATACGTGGAGCTTTTGTGTACCTAATATAATGGAATTATATCAAGGGTATCATATATAACAAAATAAAACCTCCCAGATTTTTGAATGTATTAGACTGTCAATAATTCTCTTTTCTTTTCTTGTCTATCTCCTTGTAGTGTTGTCATCCGTTCCCTCTTCAATCAACTAGAAACAAAAAAGACCAGAGGAGTCAGAGTTCCTGTGAAAATGGTCGTCCATTCTCCCTTCAAGAAAAGTGAGAAATGAGCAAATGATGGTTCCGATTTCCTCATGTTTGTTGCCATCCATTTTCTAGTGAACAGAGAGAAACAAAGAGAAAGACCAGAGAAGAAAAGGAGGAATGGCATACTAATTGATTCTTTTGTTCTCCACTTCCTTGCTAATCAACAATTTATTCTCAACTGTCTCCTCCAGACACTTAGGTCGAAGTATCATAGACTCCGATCCAATGAACATGCTTGTCTAATATTGCCATATATGATCTAATAATGTAACACTTACCTAGCACAAGGACCAGTTTACACATTTACACATAAAGAAACAAGTATATTGAATTAAGAGGTACTTTTAAGATGATAAAACTGAAAAACTTCTAATTACTCCAACATGGTTACTAAATACTAATTAAACAATCTCATGAGACCAGACTGGTAGAACAAAACGAATATAGAACTAAGGCAACTCTTGTACTTGGAGGACTTCTGATTTAGGAAGGAAAACAGAGCTTGCTCAAAATTTGAAACTAAAGTTAAACATAAAACAGAGTCAGCTAACAAGATGCTGCACCAGTTTTCCTCCGGCCGATTATTATGTTCTGTTAAGTACAAACAGATTAGTGAAACCAAAATCAAGACCTGGTGGCAGAGAACACTTTAAAGCACACCATATGATTTCACAGAGATATGCAACAGAAAAATACAAATTTAACTATGGGATACAGTTAATCCTTTAAAATTGCATAACTGTGATACAACTTAACAAAAAGCCTTGATACGATACACTAGCTTTCATAGATCAAATCAAACAAACAACCAAAATCTAGTATTTTAAAATATAAAACAAAACTGTGCAACAAGAACAGTAGGTAGCTCTCAAACTCGATCCAACTAATCCCAGTACTAAAAGGAAATAACTAAGAAGTAACATATACCTAAAGGAGCAGAACTAAAACATAAATCTTAACTGAAGAATCAAATCTCCAGTGCAAACGTGAAACTTCATTTACTTCACAACAATAAAAAGAATGGACTTGAATTAGTGACCAGAGTGAAAGAAACTATATAATGTAATGATATAAAGAGATTACACTCCCCCAGGCAATTGACACCTCACAATTCACACACAACTTAATAGCAGTAGAATTATTTTGTTAGTGATTTAGATGTATACCTGAAAATTGTAAAGGAGGAACCAACAGAACAGACACAGCAAATTGCTACCAGAAGAGTCCCTAAAACAGGATATGTGAAACAATTCATTATTCATGGTTTGTCACAGTTCATTTATGAAACAATTTGTAATTCAAAACTCATATGACAAAGAGAGATGATAAACGTGCCTGAATTGTGAAATTGATGATAATAATAACCATGGTTTATGTGATTGACTTTCCATAGCACAAACAAAAGAAAATCATCTCCTGTCCATCAGATTAATCTCTGTTTTACACAGCCAAATCGCACAAGCATTAGTATTCTCTACATAAGTTGATCCACATCACAATTCGCAAACATAAGGGAGAAATTGCACTATCGGAATACTTACATCGGAAATTTGGAGCACGAACGGCGGTGGGTTCTGGTAAACGATATTGATTTGGGCAGTGATATGGAAAATTAGGAGTCCGAGAGATGAATTGTGAGGGTGTCTGTGTCTAGGCGGCTTCTAGATAGCGGGAACGAAACTGGTTCCGCGCCAAAAAAAAATGCGGCCAAATATATTTAGTGTTCTTATTACTCCCGGGTAAACTAAAAGTTAAATTTAACCTAAAATTTGGGCTATAGAGTGGAAGGTAGATGTATGGGTACAATAATTATGTATATAAAAAAAAGAGTTTCAAAATATTAATACTTTCTTATTTGCCACTTAAATTTAGCTACGTTTAGACCGGTTCAGTTTAGTACACGTTTACTATACTTCACTTCAGTTAAATTAAACAGAGTTTAACTCCGTCCCGCAATTTAAGAATCAAATACATGTTTGTTCAAGTGAGTTCTATTGTGGATCAATATAGTCATTTCTTTGCGATCTCTGCAGAGCAGTTAGACGAGACTCGAACTCGAAGTTCTTCCCTCCGAAGAAGCGCATCTTCTTTCAATTCAGTTCAAGTTTACTTAGTCGAAATTTATACTTTAAATAAACTTATTCACTTCTCTTCAATTTAGATCAATTAATTCATGTTTAATTCAAAATAACTAAGTGTGTGCGGTTTTAAGCTATGTTGCTAAGCTCTTGACGTTGGTTTATTGCTTTTACCATTGACCCGTATCTTTTGATCGGTAGGTACTTAGGTACTTAGCAGTTAGGTCCTGTTATTATCAACTTAAATTCAGCTCTATTCAGTTCGGGTTTAGTTATTTCAAATTTGTACTTCACTAAAATCACTTCATATCAGTTCAGTTCACCTCAACTCATTTCAGTTCATAGACTCTTAACTGAATTTTACTGAACCTTATTCTTAAAGTTAAGCTATTTGTTTTTTTTTAAATATATTAATAAAGTCTTGTATTGATATAACAATGAGACACAATGTATTATAACAACGAGATGCCTGATCAATCGATCGAGATCGGACCCTTTGGACCAGCAAAGTTATGCATGTCAGGGAGCCTGATTTTTGTCTAATTAGTTATATATACATCTAATCAAGGCTTACTAAGGCCTAATTTTTGTTGTGTTCAGTTTAAATCAGTTCAGAATTTTTCAGTGAATTGATCGGAGCCTATAATCTAAATATAATAAAAGGGAAACCAATGATGAATTATAATTAAAAAAGGGAAAATGGAAAGTTAAATTATCAAACTAAAAATGAAAAAAGCTTGATTTGATCATACAAAATGGAAAAATATGGTGAATTAAAGAAGGAAAAGAAGCAAAATCATTAAAAAAAGCTGGTCTTATGGCGTTCGAACTCCTACCTAAGTTATTGGATAAGTGAACTTATTCCACTCGACCAATGAAGTCTTTGTGTCTAAATTTAACATACTGAATTAACAATTCACTATTGCTATATCAAACTTTAAAGCTTATCAATAAACCCATCGCATCTTGCCTACATCATTATCTCAGATCCAAAGAAGTTGCCGGCTCCAGTCCACAGTCCACACCTTATCTCCCCCAAAATCTTTCTACTCTACTTCCCAAATCTCGTTTGCGTTACCCAATCAGTTTGTCTATTTCCGATTTCGTACGTTTTACCGCGATGCATGGGAAGTACTCCGGCTTCAAGATCCCACCTTTTGACTAGGGCTTCTTGATTTTCTGGTAAATTACTAATTTGATGACTTTTGAGTGATTAATGTACTATGATTATGTGTTGAGTGAATGATTTACCCTTAGATTTAGTTGAACTTGATTTATAACAGCTCTCGCTTGATGTTGTTTCTATGGTTGTTTGATGCCCAATGCCTTGATACGATGTAATTGAGCAATTTGCTCCATACTTTTGCTTTGATAGGATGTAATTGAGCAATTACTCCATGAAAGCTTGCGTTGCTGGATTGAATTAGATTCTGGGAAGTGTGGACAATTTTGATTCGAGTCTGTTTAGCGGTTAGGATCAACTCTGGCTAGCTGTAGTTGTGGTTATTCTTGTTCTAGTCTGTTTAAACATTACCTATCAATTCTGCCTAGTTGTATAGAATCAGTCAGGTACAGTGTCCAAGCATTTTGTTTAATGTGTCTGAATATATAATTTGTGCGTGGAGTTTAAAGTTTCTAAACTCACACTCCCATTTTGATTTGAGTATGTTTAAATGGTTAATGATCGATTCTGCCTAGTTCATCACAATATAGTCAAGTATAGTGTCACAGCTTTGAGTTTAGTTTTGTTGTTTATATAATTTCTGCATAATGATTACATATTCTTATATTTATTTATAAGTGAACATATTCTTAGGAATTAGGATGGCAAGAGATGGAAGAAAAATGGCTTGGAAAACTACATAATTCGAGGAGAAACAGGAGATGACACAAAGTAAAATTGAGATGACATGATATGCCAATATCTTATGCATTTCCGCAAACAATATGCCTGTAATTATGGGTAGCTATATTGAATGCTTAAATGATTAGGATCAATTATGGGTAGCTATATAGAATTAAGTCAAGTACTATAACTGTGAATTAATTGATTAGGATTTGATGTTTCTGGATTCTGGTTATATAATAATTTCTGCTCAGAATTATGTCTCAGTTATAGTTATTTTCATTCGAGTATGTTCAAATGCAGTGATCAACTCTGCCTAGCTTTACATAATTTAGTCAAATGCAGTCATCAACTCTAAAGGGAGATATTGTTGTGGTGGCAGGGTTTTAATAACAACTGGTACTGATCCGTGAAATGGAGCATGGATTGGAATCAAGAATTCGAAGTTAATAGAATTACACCCTTACGGCCTTACAGGTAAAGTTGAGTAGTTTGCTGATATTAATTAACTGAAAAGAAGAAATAATAAAGTAAAGTTTGAGAGAGCATATTTGGTTTTAGAGTAAATAGGTGATGTTGGAATATGGAGTAATTTTGGTTTGATTGAGCTAGGCATGTGGGTTTTTACATATTCCTGCGTGTTGTAGATATCTTACTAGCTTAACTGTACTTCTATAAGTTGCCATTGAATACCTCTCTAGCTAACTTTTGCTTGTTCATTTTGTAAGTAACTTCTTCTGTTAGCCTTTACAGAATCAGGGGAAGTACAAATGTACAATGATGTTAACGGTTGCTTTATCTGGTTTGCTTTTGACGAAAACATCATGCCAGATTGCAGATATTATTTGAAGATGATGATATCAACAGAGAAATAAATGAAGAAAGTGAAGACGATAGCTTTGAGAGCGGACGTCGCCGAAGTTAGAAGTAGAATCGTAGAGAATATGATGGCTAGCCAAGTTCGAGTAGCTTAAAGTTCATCTAAGTTTAATGGTTAATGTTATGATTATTAGTTAGCTCAATTAGCAAAAGAGCAGTGATGTACACCAAAATTCAGATTTATTTAATTTGATTTGTTTATTGAATTGGTATTCTTAATGATGTTTATTATATTATATATGCAACGAATAAAATTTGGCGTAATATTTTTGTTTTTTTTTTAACAATATAACTACGAAATATTTGTGGGTAATTTTGTAACAGAGTACCAATCATATTTTCGTTGTTAAAATGCAACTAAAATTATTGTTGGAAATCAAAATACCTTTGTAGGTAAAATTACAACGAAACTATATTGTTGGAAATGTTATAACAGATTTCCAACGTAACGATATTTTTGAAGGTAAATTGCAACGAAACGTTTGTCGCAATGATTCGTTGGTACACAACAACAAATTTCCAACAAAATCTTTGTTGTTATGACAACTAAAATTAAGTAGATTCTGAAACGAGTGCCAACAAATCATCAACAAAAAATACCGTTGTAAAATATCACCAACAGAATTTCTTCCGTTGGCGAGTTTACCAACAATATTATCACCAACAATTTAGGCAACGAAAAAAACAGTTGGAATACTGAAATACCAACAGAACTTTGGCTTTCAGCAACAATTTTTTCCATTGGTACTGGCATGTTTTTTTGTAGTGCTTTATTGAAGCTTGAAACTAATATCAATGGCGGAAGATTTATTTCTTCAATATATATATATTTTTTTTAACAAGTATTCCATGAAAGATGGAAGCTCTCCCATGACATGACAGCTTCATGGCGGAAAGTTTACGCCATGGACATATATTATTTTTTTTTAATAGATCTGGAGCTTACAGCTCCAGATCTAAGCTCCCATGGCGGAACTTCCGCCATGGAAGCTCTGCAACAGAGCTTCCATGGAGTATTTTTAAAAAAAATAAAAATGATTTTTTAAAATGAAATTAGGGTTTTGTAATAAGAATTTGTAGAGGGGTTAATGTAATTCGGATTTTGTAAAACTGAATTAAAATAATGTTAGTGGGATATTAATTGAGATTAAAAGATAAATTGAATATATAAAGTTAAATTGAGATAATAAAGTTATGATTTTAAAGTATAGGGGTTAAAATTGAATTATTAGAATTTGGGATACAAAAATGCAATTTACAAGTTAAGGCTTGTTTGGTTGTAATCAGAAAAATTCAAAAAATTGACTTTTTGGACCTAAATGTAATTGTTTGTATAACAAGGTTTAAATATATAATTAGAAACGTTAAGAGGGGTACTAAATGTAATGCGTCCTAGTACATATGTTGGTTTGTGGACCACCATATCACGCTACAAAGCAGTTTAACATTAACCACGTCGGACAAATGGTTGGGATCTCAGCTCGCAAGGACTGGTCACTACAGTCTACAGTATTTGTGCGTGTGAGAAATAGCATGCTTACCAAGTTACCATTTATCAAAAACTTCAACGTTCGGAATCTACATGTTTATATGTTCAGCTTCTTCCAAGTAAAACGTGAGTTATGTACAAACCCCTTGGTAATCCTCGTGCCTCCTCTGCAAACAGAAGCTGCCAAACGCATCCAGCTCTTGAAGAAGAGGAATCAGGAAGAAGATGGGTCACTCAAACGTCTGGAACTCTCACCCCAAGACCTACGGTCCTGGATCTCGCACATGCCGTGTCTGCGGTAACCCCCATGGAATCATTAGAAAGTACGGGTTGATGTGCTGCAGACAGTGCTTCCGCAGCAACGCCAAGGAGATTGGTTTCATCAAGTACCGTTAATTTGTCATTCCCAGTATTGGAGCAACTCTACAAAGGGATGTCTCTGATGGTGGATGGTTTTGAAGACCTGTTATAGTTAATTTTCTGATTTCTCTTGTCTAGGTTTGTCTCAGATATTCAATGTAATGGCAGTCTTGTTATTACTCTATGATTAAACTTATTTGAATTACGTAAGACGTTATAAAAAAAGAAGACGTAGATTGTACTCTGTATTTCTCTAGATTCATTGCACTAGGGTTAGATTTTTCCTATAAATAGAGACTAGGTATCATTAGTTTTGTACACATAATTTTCTTCAATCAATAGAAAACAGCTTCGAGCTCAATTCTCTCTTCTTTATTGCTTTTCTGTATTTTTTAATATGGCATCAAGAGCGTAGGTTCCGATAAGGGCTGGTTGTTCTCAGGCTTAAGCTTGTTTTTATTGTCATATCTCTTTCTGTTTTAATGGGTGATGCTCAAATGAAGGACTTCACAGATCAATCTGGGAGCTCCAAGAGCACACTGCACATTATCATGAGGATCCATATGGACCTTACTATATGCAAAAAGAATCACACACATCTGGAGTTGTGAAGGATGTGTTGAATGGTACTAACTACCATGACTGGAAGAGAGATTTCCTTGTGAATCTCAAAATCAAAAACAAAACCGGCTTTATAGATGAGACTCTAGCTATGCCAGGTAGTCATGATCCTAATCTAACATCATGGGTTAAGTGTAATGCACTGATTCTTTCTTGGTTGTTTAACTCTGTAACACCAGAAATCAAAAACACTATCAGATACTGTGATACTGCCAAGGAGGCATGGAAAAAGCTTAAGGTCAGATACTCTGAGCCTGAAGAAATAAATGTGTTTCAACTTGAGCAAGTTGTGAGTTCTATATATCAAGGGCACATCCAGTGTAGGTGAATACTATAACAAACTTCAGGATGCTTAGCAAAACCTTGATAATGCACAGATCTGGCCTAAATGCAAGTGTGCCAGTGTGATTGTGAGGTTAATGATGGAATCACCAAAGCTCTTGAGAAAAAGAAAATCTACAAGTTTCATATGCATCTCAATGATAGCTATGCATAAGAGCCAAAGTCATCTCAAGACCCACTCCCTGACATTGATACAACCTTTTTCCTTGTTCTTAGAGAAGAAACCCAAAAATACACCAGAAACCAACTCTCCTCCAACATTGAAGCATCAGCTATGGCTGTAGGAAACAAAAGAAAGGAAAAGATGCACTGTACTTTCTGTAAGAGAGATAATCATAATGTATAGACCTGTTTCAAAGTGCATGGTTATCCTGATGATAACAAGAGAAAGACATATGATGGATCTAGAGGAGGAAGAAGGGGAGGCAGATCTGGTGGAAGGGGAAAGGGAAGATAGTCTGAGCAAAGGTACTATGATGAGGATGCTGTGGCTGCTGTAGTAGAGGAATACACACCACTAACCACTCTTGCAAGCATCAATTCTACTCACCAAAGGTCTATGGAACAAAAGGATGCTCTTCTCACTATTGCAGATCAAATCAAGGCTGAAAGACAAACTGAGACTCAAGCTATTGCCATTGCTTCATCAAGCTGCACCACATGTAGTAGTATAAACTCCATTTCTGTTGATAAACCATGGATTTTAGACTCGGGTGCAAGTCACCATATCATTTCTTCACTGAAACATTTCACTAGAAAATGTCAAAGAAATAAATAGTAAGGTTAAGTTACCAGATAACAGATGCTTACCAGTTACACATATTGGTGACATATACATTAATGATAAGGTTACTCTTAGAAGAGCCTTATGTGTACCAAGTTTTCATATAAATCTTGTTGCTGTTAGTAAGATTACTGCAGATGATGATTTGGGTGTCTTGTTTACTAAAACTGGTTAGTTCTATGACCAGGAACTTATAAAAGCATTGAAGACATCTTCAAGGATGAATGGAATCTAGAGTGATGGATTATACTACTTGAAGAATGTCCCAGTTTCTGAGCTTTTCTTAAACAAGGCTAATGCCATTAGCACAACTTTAGAAGCTGGTGTAAACAAGAATCTCTGGCACTTTAGAATGGGTCATCCATCACCAGAGAAACTAGCTCTTATTAGCAAGCTTTTCCCTTCTGTAAAATGTACTCAGTTCTCTATTTGCACAGCTTGTCAGAAAGCAAAGCAAAAGAGAACCAATTTTCCAAGAAAATCAACTAATATATCAGCAATTCCTTTTGAGTTATTGCATTGTGATCTCTGGGGTCCATTTTCAATTCATACTATACAAGGTCATTCTTATTTTTTGACTGATGTAGATGATTGTTCAAGAACTACATGGGTTCACTTGTTAAAACATAAATCAGATGCAAAGGTAGCTTTGATAAACTTCATCAAAATGGTTGAAAGCAGTACAAGAAAACTGTAAAAAAGATAAGGACTGATAATGGAATGGAATTCTCACTGAATGATTTCTGTACTGAAAATGGCCTTATACATCAGAAGTCTTGTCCATATACACCACAACAGAACTCTGTAGTTGAAAGAAAGCACCAACATCTCCTTAACGTTGCCAGGTCACTCATGTTTCAAGCTAACCTACCATACAAGTTTTGGGGTGAAGCAGTTTTAACTGCAACTTATTTGATTAACATAATTCCTACTCTTGTTCTTGATGGTTTGACCCCTTATGAGAAAATACACAAACAAAGACCAGATTACAAGAATATCAAGGTCTTTGGTTGTCTATGTTTTGGATCTACTTCACCTGTGCAGAGACACAAATTTGATGCTAGAGCCAAAAAGGCTATGTTTATTGGTTATACACCAGACATTAAAGGTTATAAATGCTATGATCTTGATAAACACACTATTTTCATCTCAAGAGATGTATCTTTGCTGAAAACATTTTTCCCTACTCAGCAGATGCACCAAAGGTGCAAGAAACTGTATATTCATAAGGGAACAGTTTCCCTTCCTGTACTATACCATATATCTCTCCCAATTCTGATAATAGTTCAGACTCTCCCGATTCATTTCAAAATTTTGAAGACATCACAACTTCAGAACCTGAAATGACTTCAGCACAAAATGATTCTTCTACAGAAGAAATACAAGAAATTCATGACAACACAATAGTGTCTGAGCAGATCAATGCATCTCCTCCACCATCTCCTACACCATAATTGAGAAGATCTACAAGAATATCTCACACACCTACCAAGCTAAGCTCTTATCATCACTATAAGTTGCCTAAGTCTAATCCCACCAATTGCTCACTGTCAACTTTTAATACAGCTTATCCTATATCTAACTACTTAGGGTATGACAAGCATTATGTCCATCAATTTGGATATACAGTCCAATTGTCTTCACTGATTGAACCAACCAATTATGTACAAGTCATTCAAGATCCTAGTGTTTTAGTCTGTTAGTCTTGGCTTAACAAATTTATTTGTTGGACAAAACGACGTTCATCAAATTGGCGCCGCTGCCGGGGAATTAATTCCTTTAGTTGTTTTTGCTTTAGTTGATTTAGTTTAGTTTAGTTTTTTATTTTGCGTCTTAGATTAG
>JAYMSL010003935.1:0-11727 GCA_036897195.1 Plantago coronopus | reverse complement strand
ATAATTGCTAGAGAAGACGTCGGGAGTTTGTATCTTTCAAAGAATTAGAAAAAATAGTTTAGAGGCCTTTGTTTAAATTTGAATTAATAAGTTGGAAAAATTTTAAAAAAAATAATTTAAATTTGTTTGTTTTAAAAAAAAAAAACCATGTGAAAAAACCGTAAAAATATTGAAGCGGGTCGGTTTAAGGAATGGGCAGAGTCGGATGGTACCAGTTTGCAGAATGAGCCAGGCTGCCTTGGTGGGGACGCGATTTGTGTTGGGTATGGAGAATTTTAGTAAATGATGATCCATCACAGGCACAGCCACACCAACTGAAACACGACGACGAAACCATTATTATGGAGGAGAAAGAGGTAAAACCGAATCAGAGATGGACGGCCTCCATCGGCAATCTCACCGAGATTTCCTCCAATCTCGATTCTCTCCAGAATCTACTCATTAAGAAAGCTGTTTATGTCGATCAAGACTCATTCGCTAAAGCCTCTCTCACTTCCGAACAAGCTCGTACTATCAAGGTCGTTCCATTTTTCTGTTTTTTTCTTTCACTTCGTTTTTGTCCCTATCTATGGGCTAATTGATGTTAGCTGCTGCTGATGGTTTACTTCACGAGCTGTATTGACTTTTTTGTGGTTTTAATTTGTAAAATGGAGTTGATTACCGGATGTGATTGTAGCGATCTGCTTAATTTAGGTATAGAATTTGAGTAGGTTCTGTAGTTTGTTGATATGGTTGTCTAATGAGAGTGAATTTTGGATTCTAAGGTTTTGGTTATGTAGGAGTTTTTATCTTGACTGCATTGTTTGATGGAAAGTACTTGATTGTGGTTACTTGGTGTAAATGAGGAATATGTTGATGAAGTAGCCGCTGATCAAGCGAGTACGCTTATGTGAAAACATAGGAGTTTCTATGATGTGCATAATGCCCTTTTTAGTATAATTGTGGATGAAGTTGTAGGCTGTACCTCGAAGAACTTTGCAATCAGCTAATTAACTTAAGGATTTTATTTTGGGGGAGTTAGATAATCAGCTGAATTGATGCAGGTACTGGAGCAAAGAGTACAGACTCTGGAAAGGGAACTTGATTCAGCCATATCTGCAGCTGCACGTGCACGAGTTGATAAACGTCAAGCTGAGGCATCACAGAAAGCTGCTGAACTACGTGCCCAAGAAATAACGAAAGAACTTGAAAACACCACAAGTATGTTCCTACTTCCTACTTCGTTAAGATACCGCAAAATGGAAAATCCATGATATGATGTACTTGCGTCTTGGTATGGTTTGTAGTAGAATATACAACATTGATAACTGAGACACAACCTGGCTGACTAAATTTGCGCCACAATAGTCTTGCATTTGTATGGTACTCATGACTCTTTAGTGTGCTATGGATATTGATGGTTTTCATTTATTATGTTCATTGGACAGTAGGGGAATATAGGTTCTAAACAGGTTTAACCCAACATAGGAAAGGTGGAATGTCAGATCAGCTGTCAAAGATTTGAGGCCTATCCCTTACTAATTAAGAAACTCGTATCAGCCAGAAGTTACTTTGATCACTTCCTCAATGCCCACTAATGTTTTATATGCTTAAGTCTAGTTATGAAATAACTTTATAGGCTTCAATTTGAGCATCTTAACTTGCTAATGCTCATCAAGGGAATGTGGAGTTACAGTGGAGCCTGGAATTGTAAGTGGTTTCATCAATGCGCCTGTCACTGGTGATAGGAGAACCACACTAGATGTTCATTAGCATTTTAGCTGCTTCTCTTTTGCTGGCTGTAGTTAGATGTTGATAGAACTTGGGCAGATCAAGTCCTGATGAAGAGACATGGCCAAGTTCCTTGGCCCAGCTTACTAAGTTTCTTATACTATTATCTTAGTTACCATAGAAGACCACTTACAACTTTTCTGCCTCAAGGACATTTTGTCTTCCTTGACCTGGGTCTAGTTGACTGAAATGGTACAAGTATAAAACTATTCCAACTCTGATATGGAAGTAGGGCCATATATTCGTTGTGACTTGAAGGACATTAATTGAGAAGCAACACCGATGAAATTAGCTCTTGGGAAATAGCTAATTCTAGAGAAGATCGCGTCTTAGCCACTAGCTTCTTGTCTGTGTATGTAATATATGTGTGCCTAGCATGTAACTCTTCTTCTTAACAGTGAGTAATCTAACTATTATCTCTTGCAGAAGTATTTGAACTTCACATGGAAGAGTTACGTGCAAAGCAAGAAGAGATCAACAAACGGGATAAAGAGATTAAACTTCTAGAGGCTATAATAAAGACTCTTGGTGGCAAAGAATCACTTCCTACAAGCATCTGAGACCTTTCATGTAATTTTCTTTTGTATCATACTTACAAAACAGATGCCGACATTTGATTGTGAATGTAAATCTCAGTTGAGTGGTGGGATTCGTAATGTGAAATGTCAATCTTTGTATAATTGTGTGTCCTCTGTTGATTCTGATTAGAAATGGTTATGATATAATTTTGAAACGGGAATTGTCTTGAACCCTTCATAGTTCAAGAT
Organism: Plantago coronopus; assembly: GCA_036897195.1. NCBI lineage: Eukaryota > Viridiplantae > Streptophyta > Magnoliopsida > Lamiales > Plantaginaceae > Plantago > Plantago coronopus. Next base: position 9,190 of record JAYMSL010003935.1, on the reverse strand, counting down.
GAAGAGGAAACTCATGCTTCAGATTTTCACGAATATGAATCGAAGTGATTATTGTTTTTCACGCGCATATGCCAGGTTTAGTTCGTAACGAAACTGTTCAACATGCTCATCTCGACTAGCACGTCGAGGAGGTTGAGATGAATTTTCCACATGACTGAATGGACTGATAAGTGAACCGTTTAGGCGGTAATGGTCGAGGCCTTATAACCGTCTCTTAATAATATCACGGCCAATCGGCCATATATAAATGTAGTCGTATACATCAATTAACTAATTACTTACTAAACATATTTCTTAATCCGTGCAGCTTTCTTGCACAGTTAGGTCCTGCCCAAGTCCTGATTGATGTAGTGATTTGGGTTATATACTTGATTTCAGACCATTATTCAGAGTAATAAGCCCAAGAAACGTTGTGCACTAGAATTTCATTAGGCTTTGTCCAAGTGGATATGCTAAATAATTAATTACTTTCTGTTTAATACTTTAATCACAAAACATTCCAGTTAAATGCATACAAATGTATGAGACGAAAGCCGTTCTTTAAAAAGATGAATTAGTGACCCTTAGATGATATCAATCAATCAACTTATAAAAAAGTTTACAATGCAGCAACAGAATCCAACAAGTCAAAACTTCCTGGGATTCTCAGTTGGAAAACTTACAAAAACAGACGTTCCAAACTTTCTTGTGCCTTCGAAATCGAACGCATAGCTGTCCTGGAATAACTAGGAGCATAATTACATATCCTTTTTAACCTATTCAACTATATCACTCAAACTTTTCTTCTCAAACACTCATGCCAATCATTTCATTTGCTTTGCTCATTTCCGGCATGAGTTCCTCCAGTTTCATCAAGCTCCTACTGTTTACCACCCTTCTCATTTCACATAAACCAATCACAGCACAAGACGACCCAAATGAGGGATTCCATGGGTATGAGAGAGAAGCACTTATGGCCCTCAAACAAGTATTCAACAACTCCTTTCTCCATCACAATTGGACTAGCCTCATGTGCTACATGAACGATGTGCCCTACTGGTATGGCATTCAGTGTCGCGGTGGTCGAGTGACAGGCCTTATCCTGGAGAACATGGAGCTCACCGGCGAAATTGAGGCAAACACAATTTTGAATCTTACGGAATTGTCAACTCTAAGCTTCAGGAATAATTCTCTATCAGGGAGTTTTATGGATTTTGGAGATAATCAGAACTTGAGAGCTATTGACTTATCGAGCAATAATTTTCATGGAAACATTCCTATATCTCTCCTGAATCTCAACTCCCTTGAGTCCCTCCAGCTCCAGAACAACAATTTCACAGGTCCAATTCCAGCCTTCACCCAAGTCAGCTTAAAAATGTTCAATGTTTCTAACAACAATCTATCAGCAAAAATACCTCAAACAACAACGCTTGGTTATTTCAATGACTCCTCTTATTCCGGCAATGAAAACCTCTGTGGCCCTCCAACAACGACAAACTGCACTGCAATAGAAGATACATCAGAATCAGACAACAAAAACAACGGCAAGAAGAACAATGGTTCGTGGTTCACTGCTATTCTAATTGGAGTTGATGTAGTTGTGATAGTAGTCATTCTTATCCTCTTTATCATATACTACACTAAGTACAAGAAACTCAGAAAGGAAATGAGGCCAAAGAGCATCGTGACAAAGGATGAAGAGCACGATAGCAGGATTGAAGAACGAGTGACACAGAGGAGAATCTTTGAAGGAGTTAAGGGGAAACTTGTGTTTGTCGATGATGATGATGTGACAAAATTTGAGCTTGACGATCTACTAAAAGCCTCAGCTGAAGGTTTAGGCAAGGGAAATTTCGGGAATTGCTACAAGGCCATGATGGAGGTTGGGCCACCTGTTGTTGTGAAGAGGTTGAGGGATCTGAAACCTTTAAACAGCGAGGAGTTTCTAAGACAAGTCAAAGCCATTGCTGATCAGAAACACCCGAATCTCATGCCTCTTCTGGCCTATTACAATTCTAAGGACGAAAAACTGTTCTTGTACAGATTTGCAGCTCATGGAAACGTATTCAATCGCCTTCACGGTACTTTCACTTCCTCAATAATAGTAACTGTTTTCTTTTACCTATCAATCAGATGTAGATTATCATAAGATAATGAACATAAAGTCATGAGTCTACCAGCAGTCCTCATAAACAGAGCTTCTTGCAAATCTAGAATCTACATAAAATTGTCTAACTAGCATTGCATTAAAGACTTAAAGTGAACTTCAACATTCTGAACTTTTACTGCTGCATTTCTATTAATGCGGAGGTGTATACCTTATCCCATAAGGTACATTTAACATTTTGCTAAATTTATCTCCAAACCTCGTATTCGTTAACCACTGTCCGGTTAAGCATCAAATCTTGATAATATTAGGGTATTAAAAGCTCCAGTATCCAGAATCTACATTGTCTCATCAAAATTAAACAAAATCTATATATGCTTAAAAGCAGAATAATGCATCATAAAACTGTAATCTAAGTTTAAGTTTTGATTCAATACCCGCAGGTAAGAAGAACACACGCGAGCGAGTCCCCTTCCGGTGGAGCTCCAGACTAACCGTCGCCCGTGGAGTGGCGCGTGCACTAGAACACCTCCACCAGAATACCCGATCCCAAACCACCGCTCCACATGGCAATCTCAAATCAACAAACGTCCTACTCGACGAGAACGAAGAACCAATGGTCACCGACTACGGCCTCTCCTCCCTAATCTCCCTCCCAATTGCCGCCCAACGCATGGTCTCATACAAAACTCCAGAGTACCACTCGCACAAACGAATTTCCAAAAAATCGGACATGTGGAGCTACGGCTGCTTGCTTCTGGAGCTCCTGACCGGTCAAATTCCATCGCACTCTGCTCCGCCGGGTACAAGCGGAGTTGAGCTGTGCAGCTGGGTGCATCGTGCCGTGAGGGAGGAGTGGACAGCGGAAATATTCGATCCGGAGATCGCGGTGCAGCGAGGAGCTAATCAGGGGATGCTGAGGCTGATGCAGATCGCGATGAGGTGTTGTGAGAAGCTGCCGGATAAGAGGCCAGAGATTGGCATTGTGGTGGCGGAAGTGGAGGCGATTAAGGTGGTGGTGACGGATTCAGAAGAGGATGGAGAATATTCGTACAATTCGTCGTTTGATCGATCATACACGGATGATTCGATAGCTGCAACTGTGTCAACGGCATCTGATCGGAGATGATGAAGATGCCGATGGGGGTTTATTTGAAATTTTTATGCCAAACTTGGGGCAAAAGGAGAATAATGAAAACTAAACAGTTGTTTTTGCAACTTCTGAGAGGATGTTCTCATTTTCTGAGAATATCTCATTATCTTAGGAAGTCATTAGAAATTTATGAATTTGTCATGTATATTATAATGTATGAGAAAATTGTATTGTAATAATAGGTTTCTGATTTCTGAGAGTATTTTTTTACAGTTTAGTCATTTCAAATGTAATGTTATTATGTTTGTACGCACAGTGTTTTGAATTACTACCTCCTCCGTTTTTAAAAGAGCTTTCTAGGTAATTTTTTCGCGAACTTTGATCGTGAATTACTATAAAAATATACTATAAAAAAATTAATAAAATTATGATACAAAAGTGTGTATGATTATTTTCATAGTATAATTTTGTTATAATTTTTGTCGTATAATTTTAGATTAAATCGCGGTCAAAGTTTGCGAAAATTTTTTATCTAGGAAGCTTTTAAAAAACTGGAGGGTGTATCACTTTTGGTGAACTTTTATCTCTTCCACACATTTCTACCTAAGAAGTATAAGTTGAATTGCCTTTGGAGTTTTAAGAACTTTAACGAAGTTGTCTGTGTAACGATCTTGCATGATCGCCAATCACATCACTTAGTTCTTCCACTTTCATCACAAATAACCTTCCTTCTGTACCAAGCATCACAAGTTTTATCGACACTGCAATTGATTCTCTAGTGAACGATCTATCTTCCTCGTTTCTTTGGACTTCGACTCCCAACTGTTAACCAACAATAACTCTAGTTCCAAATTAGATTTTACATTACCAAAAAGTCTATCTCACGAAATACATTCCCAAAAACTTCAAATGTTGACTTCAAATGTTAACTTCAAAGTTCAAATTCTCTCTTAAATTGATTTAAATGGTATATCTCACAACCATTAGCATTAATTAATTATCAACTAATTATATGTGGAATTTAATAATATATCTCATATCCATTAACATTAATTAATTATTAATTAATAAGTATTTAGTTACTATATCAATTATATACATCAATTACCTATTAAACATATTTATTTACCTACCACTATGTAAATCAATTACCACTAATTAATTACTAATTATTTACATGTGTGATACTTGTCACACAAGTAAATGTTCGGCATGTGTAACAAGTAATCATATATTTTACTAATTATGTGAGAATTAATTACATTACTGGTCACATAAGCATTCATTAGTCAATAGTTATGTGAACACTAACTAGTTACATAACTAATTACATGAGTATCCACTAGTTACATGATTAGTTAATGAGTATTCACTAGTTACATGACTAGTTACATGAGCACTAACTAGTTACTTAACTAGTTACATGAGTGGAAAATGAGTATCCATTAGTTACAAAACTACTTATATGATTAGTTACAAAACTACTTATATGACTAATTACATGATTAACCACTGCATAACTAGTTACATGACTACTCCCTAGTTACAACTTACACGACTAGGTACATGCGCACTTACTAGTTATATGAGCACTAACTAGCTACCTAACTTGTTATATGAGTACTCACTAGTTTAATAACTAGTTACATGAGTACTCATTAGTCACAAAATTAGTAGGCTCTGTTCTTTTCAGCCGAGAATTTCGGAACTAAAATGAACTGAACTTAATGGATCTGAAGTGAAGTATAAATTTGAACTAACCAAACCTGAATTGAACTAAAATGGATCTGAACTTAAGTTGAAAATAACAGAGTCTTACATGACTACTCTTTAGTGATGCATGACTTAGTTACAAAACTAGTTTTATGATACACTCATTAGTTACATGTTATATAACTAGTTAAATAACTTGCTAAATTAACACTCACTAGTTACACAATTAGTTATATTAATGGATGTGAATCATTTATCAAATTTTATTGAGCGAGACTACTTTGCAATCCACTTAATTAAATTAGAATAAAATTAGTGAGATGGACTGCTTGGTAATGTAAACTTAAAATCAATAATTAACTGTAATTTTACTTAATTATTTAATCATGGTTAGTGTTGTAAATCGGTTAAGGAAATTCCTAACTCATTTCTTTTTTTCTTTCTAAACTTAATTAAATTGAAATTAGTCGAAGTAAAATAAAAATTTAAACTAACCAACTGAATTTGAACTGAATATAACTAAAATTACGTTTGAAAATAAGGGAGCTTATTTTGGAGATGGGAAGTAAGGTGGTGAGACCTAAGAGGAACCTTCCCCTTTCTTTACTTATTTGAAATTCATTAACTACTTCATCAATCATCATCGAATATATATAATAAATACAGGGAATTAGGTAGGGATGATAAAATTACAAGAGAATTATCATCGTCCCCAACTTAATTATTCTGTCAAAATCAAACCAAAATTATGATTTCTTTATCGTCGTCGTCGTCGTCATCTGTGAGATGCAAATGGTGTCATTATCTGCAAATCAGCGTTGTGATTCTGCTATGTGCACGCATCGTTGTAACTTCTTACTCAACTCAACCTAGTTCACAACATTATTATGGAATATTTCCTTAGACTAGTTACAGGCCCTACTCTTCCACTAATCGTTGCTTGCACACATTGAGGCTACAACTCTCAGATACGTCTTGGACCTCTACAACGCACGCCAGGTTTGTATGATCGACTCACTACAGTTTCAAATGATTGATAATATTAATACATGTGATCTACTAGTGATTAACTTCATTTTATTTTATTGTATGATGCAGTAATAGTAAGAAGAGGAAGGCTCAACATGAATTGGACAACAAGAAAAGAAGAGTTTATCATGAGAAGTAGTTGGTTGGAGCTTTTCGGGTTTTCGATAATGATGGTTTGGGATTTATCTCTGTTGCTCAGCTTCGAAATGTCATGGAAAGTCAAGACTTCTCTGATGAAGAAGTTGATGAGATGATCAGTTATGCTATCATGGATGATGATAATGACCTCATTGATTACGTCGAGTTGGCCAAGTTCATGGCCTCTCATGGCCTCCATCTCATTAAAAGACCATCATCATCCCGGTATTGTTAGCGTAGTCCTAGCTAGTTACACTATTTTAATTTGCAGACGTCCTATCGATGATATATTTTGAGGTAAGGTTTAAATTAGTTCACACGTATCTATCTAATTTTTGAACTCACTAGTCATGTCATTTATAGTTTTTCATTACTTTTCTTCTTTCAGAAGGAAGAAAAGTAGTAGTAGTAATACACCATAATTTGGCTAAGGAAGAGCAAGTGGAATACAAAATGATGTCTGTGATTGTGCAGCTAACGTCAAACTTCCTTTCTTTCTTCTTGTTTTTCTGTCAATAAACTGAATCGTTAGAACCTAAAATTTTCATTGCACAAATAGGGCGAATTCAAAGTATGATGAGACTAGCTTAGTGCAGTGCGCAATATGTTACAGGCCAATAGTAAATGAAACACAACTTGTCTCGTAGAGTTAAAACCCTGAAAAGCATCATAAAACTGTAGATGAAACCATATCAGCATATATCTCACTTGATCTGTTTAAACTGGTGCTACATAACTACCCCCGATCTCCATCACCAATACCAATGTTCATGTGTTAAGGTGCGTGTAAAAATTGTTATGAGCTACAACTCAGGAAAAATAAATACACTATCAAAAATCACATGTAATATTGACATGTAGATTACAACATTCCCAACCAACATCATAATGATCAAGACTGACTAAGCAATCGCTGCAAAAATCCTCCAGACATGTCTTCAGGAGCTCCTGAGTTGTGATCCCCTAATTCTCTGCTACAATTTCGAAGTGCCATTTGTCCATATGAGCACCGGAAGCCAAATTTCTGGTCAAGGATTGTTGCAAATCGAATTCCCTTCAATATTATATGCAAGGGTTCAGACCATGTACGTCATGCCAACCTGTATCAAATTAGAGTGTGGAACACTCAAATTTGCGGTGCCTCTCCTGCAATTCTTTCTCAAGAAAGCATAGAAGTAATTAATCACAAGTTTCTTGAGAAACCAAGAATCCTTTCTTGCCCTGATATTTCCATGGCCAAGAAGATAAACAACTCCAGACTCTTTTGCCTTGCGTATGAAAGATAGCTCCTTCTCAAAAGTATTCTCCTGATCAGAAATTATTTGATCAGGAGAAAGCTCTGATTTCCTCTCTTCTGATGTGCTTGCTTCTGAAATGAACTTGCTGGTATTCTTAAACTCAGATAGGAGAGGAACACCAAGGGAATAAACGCTCCCATTAGGAGCGATCAGGAGCTTTGAAAACGCGTCCTCCGCTTCATAATCTGTGTCTTCATCATTATCACTCTCCAGCGATCTCTCTTGAGCTTCTCTGCGGATGAACTTCTCAATACTCTCGATCAGCAATTGCTCAAAGGTCTGGTGGTTCTCTTTGCGGACATCCTTGTAGCCATATCTGATAAGGAAAAAGTTAACAACCATCAAATGCCAAGAACCAGCTCTAAGTCATCAGGGGAAAGTTACAGTCGATAGATGTTTTCTTGTCCCAGTATATAGATCAATTCCATAAATTCCAAAGTCACTTAGTGAACAAAATAAACTTGGGCAAAATCACAGTCGATAGATGTTTTCTTGTCCCAGTATATAGATCAATTCCATAAATTCCAAAGTCACTGAGTGAACAAAATAAACTTGGGCAAAATTACAGTCAAATGGCATGAAAGTTGATGCAGATAAGCGCTCAGCTGATAAGTGATACCTATACCCCATTTCATTTGATGAGGAAAACATCCTTTTATACAAAATATTTGAAAATATCAGCGACGATTGAGAACAAATGAAATTTCAGATGCATCACGTGTCGGCAAAGGAAACAATGGTAAATGCTAATGCCTCTAACATTCATGATTTGCATATTGAACACAAGCAAGGAGAAAATGAAGGGATTTCTAGGATATTTTAATACCAGGCAAATGAATTTTAAAAAAAGGGTGGTATTATCACTTTTTTCTGAAGCTAAGAACTATAGTACTATCAAAGAACAGAAAGTGAGTTCACAAACCCTCTGTTACATTTTCACTTGTGAAGCTAATTAGCTAACTATACTAAGTCAGGTTTAATGGTTAATTAAGCTACTCAAGTTAAAATTGCACACAGATATAGAACATGTCTTGTATATTGTAGACGAGACTTTACCTGGCAACACAGCGAAATATGTGGTAGCCTCTTGGGCAGACTCGCCTAAAGAGAAACCTTTCACTTTGTGGCACAATCGATACAGGAACATACTTAATACACACAAATATTATCATCGAATGCACAGCAGGTAGAGTGGTAAGGAACTGTCCAAATATAGCTGGCACTCCCTTTGCTAGCTCATTGTAAACTAAACCAATGCCAGGAGCTCTGACAGTTCCGAGGTTGGGCCCTAGTTCACGCAGCACATCCATCGACATCTTCTGCTTCACCTCTGTTTCGTACTTTAGCTTGCTCCCGTAGTTCCAGATGAACATTATCAGAAAAATGACAACTGCAAACACCAAAATGATCCAACTTCCATCCCCCACACTCCATATGACCGAAGAAAAGAAAGTTATCTCCAGCCCCAAGAAGATAATAGCAAAACTCAGCACAATGATGATATTGATTTGCCATATGAGAAGCATCACAAGAGTTACTAAGATCGTAGACATCATCATGACCCCTACCTCAGCAATGGCTGTCAAAATTATTAATTAGTCCAGAGAAGAAAATTGTGCAGCTCTATTAAAAAGTACTTTAAGAATAAGCTACAACACCAAAAAAAAGAAAGAAAAAAAAGAATAGACATCCACTTAACAATAGAAGGATTGTAAGGCTGGATGCCATGCTGAGTCCAATTAGGCCTGAAAACAAACTTGGGTAGCTCTAGCAAAATGTATATTATAAGTTACACAGAAAAAAGGAACCCACTTAACAAGATAAGAAACTAAG
>JAYMSL010003934.1:0-11728 GCA_036897195.1 Plantago coronopus | reverse complement strand
TATATTTGATATGATCGAAGTATTAGCAATCCCTGCAGCGGCCTGAAATGCTTTGGATTTTCTTCCAAATAAAGAACAGAGAACAAATCCTCCATGGTCCGCGTTTTTTCTCCCGTAAGCTTCAGAAAGTATAATTATGGCTGGAGAACCCATGTCTCTGAAGTCCAAGCACCAACGAAGGTCTCCAGATTTCGAATCGACCACCTCGATTCCCACATAGGTAATTTTCATTTTCTGCGAAAGATTAATTTAAATATTTACTTGTGATTTTATCAGAGCTTTCACACAAATAATATAAGAGCCACAAAAAATAAACAAATGTGCAAATGTGGATGGAGAACCAGAGCCGTAACCAAAAACTTGTGATACGGATTACGGATTATATTTAATCACTCATTTCCAATGTTTAGTCCAAAGCAAAGGCATATCACAATTTATTAGATACGTAATATATTACTCACTTCAATTTCTCCACAAGAAACTGCCTGCCGCACATGCAAAACAAATCTGTGCTTAATCCTATCTATCCTTCCCTCTCACTGTTAGACCACGAACAATACCTCTAAATATAAATGGAGCTACCAACATGAATCTTAGAGAAAGTCCAACATCAATGTCGTAAACCTTTGTCGCTAATTATGAATACTTGAAGATAATATATTCATGGCCTGGCTACAGAAAGCAGCCAACGGCAAAGTATATATGCCAGGGGCAGGAAGGGAAAACAAAGCAGAAGTTATAGCATCAAATGAAATATCATAAAATACCACAAAACTACTGAAAACAGACTCAAGGTAAGTTTAATGCTAAATTCTAGGGAAAGAGCTCCTAGATGTTTTAAACACATGACTGGGTGTTTTAAACAGCTCTTTCCTGTGTATAGGGAAAAGCCGACTTCCACAAAACTGCCTCTTCAGGTGGTGGCCGGTGGGGTAACTCAACAGGCATTAGAGCTATGGTCAATCCCAAGGTGCCCGCTTTAAATTCTAACTCTATTGAAACATACGGAAAACCTCATCTGAATATTACTACCACCAAAAACCATCGTCGTCTTTCCCAAAGTGGGCAGTCTCTAGCCAGGAAGTGAATGAGAGAGTAGATAATATCACTAACAAGCTTAAATATTATATTAAGCGGCAATAAAACATGTCAAAGAAATGTTTAAGTCCTTGACATCACACTCCAGACAAGAACCAAAAACAGAAATTTAATAAGCACTACGACGTGAGCAGGGGTGAGAGTAAGTGAAAGTAACACAAGAGTAAACAAGAGACCTTCCCATTTGATGTCCTTGAACAAAGACTTTGATATAGACGTAATATAGCGGGCAATATGATTAAGCAACACATGCAGCGCAGTTCTCGCCAGAAACTACTGCAAGATCGATCGTAATCCTAAGATGACCAATGTGACTGGGGATAATTACTCAAAAAAAGTGCGACAGCACTCAGCTCATTCAGAATCCATTTTCAACACCCCAACTGCCACCCCAATCACCCAATTTATACTAGCGTGAAGTGTTTTTGCCAAATGTGTTAACAAATTAAAAAAACAGCAGATTTTCCCTATTACTTACTCTTCCGAGAATAATGTGATTTGAAAAAAACCAGCTAATGTGCTACTGATTCTACCAAATAGTGAGGTCTGAATATGATGAGCTATCAAAAAAAACAAAAACCAAAGCCTACCTATTAATCAAACAGAATACTAACAATGCAGACCTAAGAGCACAATGACAGATAAAATTAGCTGCATTGAGCGTAACTCCAAGAGAAAACGTTGGCGATAAAACTTACAAGAGGCACCCACTCGCCCGTCCTTCTGCGCAAATGAAGAACTGAAAATTCAGCAAGATTGCCAAGCCTAGTCCACCTTATTCTGTGCAATTCAGTCAATATACTCGCCCTGTACTTGGACGAAAACTTAAAACTCTTAAACTTCCCACGGCCATCAGTCCTCAGACTAATATTAAACTCACTGGAACTCTCATCTCTCCCAATTATCGGAGCAGCGCTCTCAAAATCGCTCTCCACATCATACGAATTCGTCACTGACAATGTGTTGGGATCCAAAGTGATGATGGTCGAATCAGAAATGCAAAGAATCCTCTTATAACGGCCGCGCCAGGAGTGCTTAACGACCAAATAACGAGCTGAATACTCCGGTTCTTCACTCGGAGGAGCATGAGAAGACGAAGGTGAATCCGATTTAGCTATAGATGGGTGATTATCAGCAGCGGTGTGGCGTGAGGCGGTTTCCATTTGAGGTTCAGGAGGTTCAGGCAGATACTGGAGGTAGGAAGGTGGCTTAGGACGGAGGAACAACCATATTCCACCGGCCGGAGAATACGGCGGTGGCAGAGGTCTCTGCCTGGACTGAGTGGCACCCAGAGCTTCCAAATCTCAGAACCCTAGCTAGGTTGACGAACACCTAACTTGTGCTGATCGATTGATTCAAAACCCTCAGAATCTGCATGTATGTATGTTAACTGTTGCGATCGATTGAGACTGATTACAGATGCAGTGAATGTTGTCAGATGTACGATGGAGATGAATGATGAGATCGGTTGAGAAATTGAGGACGATTTCTGTACAGGACAGAATCAATTGATTAAGAAATAGATTTGGGGAAGAAGCTAGGCAGCCTGGAAAAGCTTCAGGATTTTCGTCAGAATTGGTTATTGTTGTTCAGCTGAAAATAAAAATACAGAAATGTGGACTTTGTCCCCAACCTTTTTTGTTAATTATAATTTGAGCCATGACCAATACAAAATTACAAAACCAGAGGCTCACTAGCACACTGTGAAATGAAATTCAGTTTATCCCCGGTCGACCTAATCAACTTAGAAATTTTGTATCTTTGTTCATATGTAGACAAGGGCACAAATTATAACAAGCTTCCCAGTCGGGATTCAAAATATGTAGTAGTTTAAAATTGGAACAATAATTGATGTGACCGGAGATATCTAAGTTTAATTTAATTTTATGTAATCGATCTTTGGTATGATATATAAATGATAAATACAATTGACGTGTAATTACATTTAACAACGGCCCACGGATTTTAATTGACTATGAATTCACCTTGCTTTACTGGTATTTGAGAAATCGAGCCCTGTTGTTCTAATTTTAGTTTTTCCAAGACTAGTGAGTAGCATGTTTTGACTTACCTATCCATCTTTAGTGCCTTATGAAACTTTTTTGTGAGTCGTGTTTTATATAATAAGATGCATGTAGTCGTAGATTGTAGTCGTATATTTCAAATACAGTATCACAACAAGACATATCGTGTCATTTCTCAATTTCAGACTTTAGGGAGTGATATTAACATGTTTTCTCCTTTATCGAGTTCGGACTTTAGGATGTGATATTTGATGACACCGTTTTACGACATGTCATCTGGTCTTTTTTTACCTTTCTTTTATTGTGTTAATGTCCCCTTTTTAGTTTATTTGTTAGAACTTGTGGCGTTTTACGTTCTTGTTTGTGTTTCAGGCGAATTCATGTTTCTCGTTACTTCTGGGGTCAAGTTACGCATTTTCTTGAATTCTTTGATGTTTTATCTCATGGTCTCATGTATAGCAATAAATGAAGATCAATAACGAAGACGCAGAGGAAAACAAGAACCAATTTGAAATCCAACCGAAGAGTTTAGAGCGATTTAAGTGAGACGTATAAAGGCAAAAACTATCATGGAGCAGTCTTGGCGTTTTGGCCATAACTTTCTCATATGAAGTCCAAATGACCAAACCTCAATGGTCACTGACAGATAAATCAAAGCGATACAACTTTCGTGAAGTAAACATTGGCAAATTCGTTCACTTGAGCTTCCGAATCTACTACCGAAGTAGGCGGTTGCTTGGTCCAGGCGCGCCACGCGGCTACTGAGACAGGTTTTGCATATTTGTTTTTTGGATTTTTTAGCTCGAATTTTAAACCCATTATTTCATACTTTTCATTACCTACATTGCAGTGAGCTTATGAGGTGATATTAGATCTTTGTCCATTGCCCTCCTCGAATTTTATCAATTTGCACGCACGCTGTTTCGGATTCAATCAATTTTCCATACAAGTTTTCATCTTTTGAGATTCGTCAATTGGTAACTCGTATCAATCTTTCGGTTCTCGTTTTTTATTCTTGTATGATTGTGATTGATGTTTGTTATCTATCATCATGCTTAGTCAAAACGATATCACTTACTCCATGATGAATACCAACTATCTTCAATGTTCTTTAGTGAACATTCAGCTACAAATTGATCGGATTTTATTATCCACCAAACTTTGTAACTCGGTATAAACAAATTTCTTTCATTCATTCTCAAACAATATTTGTAATATTTCAATTCTTTTGCAAATCACGTTTGACGCTTGATTTTCTAGAAGATGCAGTGACAATCTAACCATCCCAATTGGACTTCATATCATTCAAGACTGTTATAACAACTTTTAAGTTCATTTTTAATTCTTCATCATTATCAATAAGATTGTCAAATTGTTCCCGAGCGCATTTTATATATGTGTTATTCATAGGAGTTGAATTTAATCTAAGCACATAATCTACTAAAGGAAAGAAAATATCCTTACTCCCCACCTATGTTTTAAATATCACGGTATAACCGGCGGTTGAACCGGTTATACCGGTCTTCCGGCCCCAACCGGTACGAAAGGCCCAAAAAACCGGACCGGTATTTTGACCGAAATTCCGCTAATTTCGTCAAACCGGATGCCGGTTCCGGTGCGGTTCATCCGGCATTATTAAAAAAAAAACTGAAAACCTAATTCCCAAATTCAGATATCGTTACTTTCTCTCCCTCACTGCCGTCACTCATACTTACCACCACACCACCACAGCGGTCTCTCCTCCTAACTTCTCACCGGCGTGGCGGCTCCTCCTCACAGGCACCACGCGCTCTGCATCTCTCACCTCACGGCCTCCAGGCTACAATCGCCTCTCTCCTCCAGTCACAGCCTCGTCTATCTCCATTGTTCATAGTGTGATGGTGAAGATGGTAGGTAGTTTGCAAATTGTCAAATAGGGAACTGGAACATAAAAAACCTCCATTGTTCATAGTGTGATGGTGAAGATGGTAGGTAGTTTGCAAATTGTCAAATAGGGAACTGGAACATAGAAAACGTAAAAGAACTATGGAAGAAGGAACAAAGAAGAAAGAGGGAAGGAAAGAAGTACAGAAGATAATCGTGTGGTAGACAGTAGTGGCTGTACTACCAAGATATTTATGTTTTTAAATTTTAATATCATATTTGTTTTCTTTGTTTTTTGTTATTTTGTTTTTCTTAGTTTTTTTTTTTGAGATCATTGTTTTTCTTAGTTGAGTACACTTCGATTGTGTGCTACTAGAGATTGAGTAAAAAACAATTTGATTTTTATAGTGTTAACTTGTAATTTATAAATTAAATTTTGAGTTTATAATAGGTTTTTTCATTATTTTACAAGTTGATATTAGCATTTAAATTAAATTATAATTTGTCTATTTATACCGGCATAACCGATATAAAACGGCGCATGCCGGTTATACCACCGGTTCTACCAATTTCTGGGGTGGCCGGCGTAATACCAAAATCCGGCATTTAAAACATAGCTCCCCACTATAAATGCAGTAAAAATGATTAGAATGTAGATTAAGGGAGTACTTCCTTGCTTCTTCAACTGTGACATGGCGAGAGCGATTAACATTCCAGAACCGCTGAAATCATTCACCTCAAATATACGATTAGATGTCATACCACGTGACATATTATAATATCGTATTTTCTCCGATAATCATGAATGGTTTTCAAGTTCTGCTCCCATATAAGTAGCAAAAGTTAAGCCACAAGTGGTATAGAAAGAATAAAGAGGATTGAAAGACTTACAATGAAAAGAGCTTAGAAGAAGTAATACAAATGATACTAGACTGAGAGACACAAAAGAGGACTAATCCTAAAAATCCAAGGACTCGGGGAAGTGGCGAAGAAAGAGAAAGAAAGCAGAGAAAAGAAAAGGCAAAAAAGAGAGAAGAGAAGAATTTCGAGAAAGATAGAAGTAAGAGCAAGAGGAATAAGAAAACAAAAAAACAAGTCTTACGATATTAAAGACTATACTACCTAGAACATTACTGTTATGCGTTGACAAAATAAAAAAAATGAGAAAAGTCTAGGATGAAAGAATAAAGATTTGTACTTTTTTTTACCCAAAATAAATGGCAAGCGGAAAAGAAATAAAAAGAGAAAGAATTAGAGGAAAGGAATGAAGAGAGAAAAGACAGAAAGAAAAATAGAAAAAGACAACAGAAAGAAGGGTATTGTAGGATACTATTCTTGTTTTATTTATTCTATCATGTTTGTCCGGACTCACACTTTTCAAGGAGCTAATTAGTTCTTAAACTACCCGTTTCGGGAAGTCCTAAAAAAAGATGTATTTTCTCCAATCTCCCCAATTTATTATATGTTTAGGTTGGGCCGGCATGCTGGACTGCATATACTAATATGTAATCTATATATATATACTATAAAGCAAATATATTTCAAGCCTCTACATTGAGCCATGTCATATGCCACTTTGTACAAATACTTTTCCCTAATTGGTCCAAATTCAATGTGATGGCAAAACGAAATGTTCTGATTGGTCGAAAATAATTCAAACTTATTTCGGGGTCAATTATGCAATAAAAGTATTCTTGTAGGTCAATAATCTAATAAATCACTCTCCACTTCTCCAGTAAAAAAAACTAAACCAAAACATGCGTTGCCCTCCAGGCTCCAAGACTCCGATATCAATGTCGAACTCCGATCGGAAATCCCAATTCTCTGCAATTTCTTTCTAACCGGATCAATCAATCGACTTCACCACTCTCTTCTTCACTCAATCCCATTCTCCAGTTTCATCGAAAGCCAAAATATTGTTGCTTCTCCCAGACTCCGGTGTCAACGCTCAATTTCAATCGGAAATCCCAGTTCTCTGTCATTTCTGTGTTACCAGATCAATCCGAATTCAAATCGGGGTGAGCTTAGATCCGAATTTCGGTGGAAGGTAACAATGATATTAACTGGTGTTTACAATTTTTAAATTTCGTGCAGATTGTTTTTGTTGGTTTCTTGTGTTTGAGTCTATGCTATGGCTGAGTATTGCTGGTCTTCTGTTGATTGATTACTACATACCATTTTTATGGGAGTTTGACTATATGATTGTGTTTGATTTGTGGCTCGATTATTGATAGCACAGTAGTATCAATCCTTTTTTATGAGAGTTGAGCATAGCACCGTGTCTGATTTGTGGCTCAACTATTGATTTGGATGTGATAAAAATATTCAATTCTGCCTATATCAATGGGTACCTTCTTAATGTCATGTTGTTTAGAACATTTTGGGGATTGGAGCACATGTATTCTACTAATCTCTTTTTTTTCTGTTGATTGTGTGATTTTGGTTTTGCTTCTTGATATACACTCAGATCTCCATGTACTGATTGGAGCGTATGTAAAAGTTGTATATCATGAGCAAACACATAGTTAGGGTTGTCCAACATCTGGCATATCATTGTGAATCCTGAATAAGCAGCTGATGTTAGATCAAATTTTTTTATGTATTGTGGATTTCGAAAGTTAATTGGTTTCTTCCTAAACTTCAATTAGTATCAATGAACAAATGGCTCCTTTATTAATAAACATATGGCTCCTCTTACTACGAGTACCTGATGTATATGGTAGAGAGCAAAGTAGGTGCAATAACATGTGTCTTCCTGGTCTTATTTCTCTTAGGTACATGGCCTGTTCTTCTTAGTCTGCTAGAAAGGCATGGCCATTTAGTTCTAAGTCAAGCTGTCTAATTCGTATGTAGTAGCTAGACCTTTCTCGGGATCCATTTCATTTTGGATCAATTTGTTGTATGGTTTGGTTCTTAAACTTGCTGATTATGACGAATGAGATGTCAAAATACATGTGTGTTCCATGTGATTCTCATGTATAATTGATTTCTAAGTTTAAAAAAATCTAGGTAGACCAAAGTATTGTTTGCTGCTTATTCTTGCTCTTATATTGATAGAGCTTGGCTTATTTTCACATCTCAAGTCTATTGTTTATTCAAGGTCAGATTTATGTTCACATCTACCCCTTTCCTTCACTACTTTATGCTACAATGCAGTTCCCATATTCCTGCATTCTGTATAGACCTGGGCATCCATTTAGTCATTTCTTTGCTTCTATTACAATATGTTTTAGGTTGTAATAATTCATGTCAATGTGCTGTAGAAATTGATGAGTTTGAATTGAATTCACGTGGTTACTTGAAAAAGTGTCACTGCTTCTAGCCTTCTATTAGGTATCATTGCAAATCATATCCTACTTTCTGGACATATAAGATTATTAGAAATAGTTTCTGTAAGCATATAGTAGGAATAGAAGAACTATGTGGCTATTCTTTACGTCACGATATTGATTTACTCTTGCGAAATTAGCCATGTTGCCTGAGTTACATTCTAATTTCTTGACAAAAATAGATCTCTACAGTAGAGACTCTACTGAGCAGATGATGAATTGTTTGACATCAGCGGATTTATAGAATCAATTGCGTCTTGGTGCATATATGAGGTTTTTGAATGCTTAAGTGTGTACATATGATGTTCCAGAATCACAATCTCTGTAATTTGCAGGAAAAAAACTGAACCAATACAATGAGTTATATACAGGTTTGGTACTATAAAGGGAAACAAGTTTGTTGATTCCTTTTTGTTCCTTTGCAAATTAATTTTAAGATGTTTTCTTTTAGTCAGTGGATATTTGTTTTCAGTTTGAAGAAGTTCACACTTGATTGCACACTGTAGGAATGAAACAAGCTAAGTGTGTTCTCATGGGAACATATAATATAAACACCATTGGAGAAAAGTACACCCTGTGTTGAACCAGTTGCAAAGCTTCTAGATTTCCTGTTTGCTAAGAAGGTTCTTAATCCAATCCAAAGGATGTTGTTTCTGGGTGTCTACTCCAGGTTGCTCTGTTCGATGATCTTGCCATTGATTTGCCCATCACACCAGCTAAATTTGGCGAGATTATCGGAAAACTGGTTTTAGCAGGAGGCCTAGACTTCAAGGCAGTTGAGTAGATTCTTGGAGATGTGGGTGATGGTTACTATCAAAGGCCACATTTACTGCCGTGAAGGTTGTTAGTTCCTGACCGACAAGGGGAAAGACATATTGGACTCACAATCATCTGATGTAGTTGCATGTGAAAGCCCTTTTTAGAGCTGTACTCACTCACCCTGTTGTGCTTCTTCATGGATGGAACAGAGCACATTAGTCTATACTCTGTAGAGTCTCAATTCTGTTACAGTTTAACAATGATAATTGTATATCATCTTTTTGAAGTCCTTATGTTAACAAAAAATGAAATAGCGACGAAAATATAGTTTCTGAATTTGATGTGTGAGTGATTTAAAGTTTCATTACATACATACTGCACTAAATTTCACATATAATTTTAGCAACATCTTTTATACTCCCTCAGTCCCACACAACTTTATTCAATTTACATTTTAATTGTTCCACAAAACTTTACCGAAGGAAGCTACTTCACACACATGAATTCATTATTTTTAACATCTAGTATATAACTTCTTTATTACCACACATTACTTTTTTTAGAAAGAAACTACTTTCATTTAATTCATTATTTCATTTCATTTTTTTTTTTTTTAACTCTGCTTTAAATATAGTGTGTAATAAAACTACTTTCATTTTTTTAAACTGTGCTTTTGGGACGGAGGGAATTATGATAAAATTGATGCCAAGATGATGAGTTCCATACAGTAACATATCAATTTTATCATAACTCCCTCATTTTTATGCCAAGATGATGAGTTCCATGTAGTAACATAAATGCAAACAACCACAAATTGAACTTAAAAATTAAAACCAATAACAATTTACGTAAACATATATGTGGTCATGCACTGTCCAATTAGATATTTACTTTTCAATTTCATCTATTTACTTTCTTATTTACGTAAAAATATCTGATGCATTTAACTTCAGTTCTTTTTATTAGAAAATTTCTAAACTAAATTGAAGTACAAATTTGAACTAATCAAATAATCTGAACTGAACTGAATAGAACTGTACTTAAGTTAAAAATAACAGAGCCTTAGCTAGCATGGTGCACAAATATCGAAATATGTCTTGCATTAAATTGTTTATGATAAAAAAATCGACCTATAATGTTGGGTATATGCATGTGCCGATCATCATTTTTCAGATTTTTAAATTATAGATTAAATGGTACGGACCAATGTAATCTGCTGGTAATTGACCAAAATACATGGTACTTGATATACAAGTTGACCAAAATACATGGTACTTGACCAAAATACATGGTACTTGATATACATGCTGGATTTCGAAGTCTTCTAAGTTCTAAGTACAAGTTAGGCTCATAAGGAAGATATTATTGCATGTTAAACTCAAATGTTTTAAATTTGATTTGCTAAAAGAGAAAAACTATCTTACTAATGGGTGCGGGTGTGGGTCTACGTTCGGATCTAAATGGGTCCTTAACGGGTCTGATGTGTGTCCAGGTTCGAGTTTGAACAAGGACCCGAATTAAAATTACAGGTCCAAAATGGGCCCAGGTCCGGACCCACGATACTTAGGGTATAAGACCTATTAGTTAGGGTCTATTACCAACGTAAGGGTATGGGTCGGGTCACGCTAAGACCCTTACCAATTGATACCACTAATAGTTACAAATATCCCGAGAACGTTCGCTTTCACTAACACTATATATTAGTACGATATTTATAAGAACACGATGTCTTTATATTGTTGATCCGACATATATATAAATATTTGGATAATGTAACATGTTATATTTTTCGGGAAAAATCCGAAAAATATATTTTTGGTTGTCCAGGTTTCGAAAAATATACCTTTAGTTGTCCGCGTCCGATTTTAATACCATAACTTGAAAGAGATTTCAATTTATATACTCCGTTAGTCAACTTTAACTTTTCGTCAATTTTGACCGAATTTAGGCGAATTTGGGCGGATTTAAGCGAATTTAATCAATTTATTTGTTAAATAGCTAGCACATGGAACCAGAGGCGTATTTAGGCGGATTATATTAATGTCCTCACTTCATTTTTTCAATTTTTATTTATATTTCATATTTCCTGTCGAATTTCGACGGGTGAAAATTGTGGGTATTAATAGAGCAACAAAATAGATATGGGTATGAGTAATAAATAGATGCTAAATAGGTCCAATGTAGGTTTCGGCTCCAAATGAAGATCCATGAATTATTGAGACTTTAAGAGTCTGAAGGGTTGTGGATAGGATCCTAAATGGTTTATGTATGATTAAATTTGGACCAGCTATTTATTTCATTCCGGGACTCTTACGGGTAGAATAGGTTATGTTGTTCAGTATCTTATTTAAATATATTTAGTTGGGTTTGTCGTCATCCGACATTGAGAAGCCAGGGGATCATGTCAGTGGACATCATCACATATATATGAGAGATGGGTTTAATAGAGACCAATATGACGCCAGGTTTATATCGAACCACCAAATTAATGTCAGTGTAATTTGTCATTAATGGAACAAATTATGCTATAACATTCGAGTTTGTCTCTATTACAAATTAAGTACTCCATTCATCCCATAATTAACTTATCATTGAGATGAGTACGGGTTTAAGAGTAATCGTAGGATGAGTTACCACATGAAGAGAAATGGGGTG
>JAYMSL010003933.1:0-11730 GCA_036897195.1 Plantago coronopus | reverse complement strand
ACGACTTTATCCGTCGCTATTTTCGAGCGATTCGTCGCTATTTAGCGACCGATAAAGTCGTCACTATTTTCGTCACTGTTTTCCTGTTTTCTTGTAGTGTCCACGCATAGCAAATCACACTCACATTATGCTAATCTTAAATGAATTTTCCCATCTTTTTTTAAGAGAATCAGGTCTTTAGTAGTACATCTTTCTTTAATTTCTTTAGGTGCATTTTATACATGAATAATATTTAATTCGATTCGACTCGTTAAATTCCAAAGTATTTGATATTGAGTTAGAAGCTAAATTAATCTCCTGTCTTAATATTATATTAATAAATAGAGTGTTTGATATTAAGTTAAACACTTTTCTTTGTCTATTTAAAACTTAGATTTGTATTCTAGAGTTAATAAATTTCTATAACTCTAAACGTTAACCGATTCGATCGGTTAGAATCCGTATATATAAAAAACATATGAAACACGCGTCACAAATTCCCATCAAATCACCCCTTAGTCACTCACTTTCCCTCTGTTTTCATCCACGATAGATAAGCCTTCTCCTTCTCATACAAACACAGAGCAAGCATCCAACATCCACCATGTCCCCCGCCCACATCTTCCGCTGCTCCGCCCCCCCCTCCACCGTCCTCCCCCCCCCACCACCCCCTCACCCCCCTTCACTCCCCAACCTCTCCGCCAAGTACGTCCCCTTCTCCTCCATCTCCACCTCCACTCCCACCACCGAGTCCCACTCTCTCGACCACGTCATCTACCGAAGCAGCGACGGAGGTCTCCTGGACGTCCAGCACGACCTCGCCGCGCTGAAGCAGTTCGACGGGAGCTACTGGAAGGCGCTGTTCGACTCGCGCGTGGGGACCACCAAGTGGCCGTACGGGTCCGGGGTCTGGTCCAAGAAGGAGTGGGTGTTGCCGGAGATTGATGCGGAGGATATTGTTAGTGCGTTCGAAGGGAACTCCAATCTGTTCTGGGCGGAGCGGTTTGGGAAGAAGTTCGTCGGCATGAATGATTTGTGGGTCAAGCACTGTGGTATTAGTCATACAGGTAATCAATTCTAAAACTAAAACGTGAACGTGATTTTAGAAAAAACGTGAAATCGATGCTTGGTTTTGGTTTATATTATGCCTCGTCGTGCATATAAGATATAAGTACTTTTGTTTTAGTGTACCAGTGTCCCTTAACATTAAAATTTTATGAAAGACAAGGGTTTGAAAATTGATTTTGTTTTAGTGTATCAGTTTTAGTGTATCATGTTCCCTAACATTAAAATTTTATGAAGAACAAGGGGTTTGAAACAGTTTCGGATTTTGTATGCCTGAGATAAACACTGAGACGTTATTTTTCGTTCTGTTTTGGTGAGATTTTAATTCGTTAACAACTTAACATAATGTTTCGAAGATACTACAATAGTTCTATGACCATTATGAGCTGAAAAACTGATACTTTATCTGTAATTTTTGCTCTGTTTTGGTGAGATTTTGAATACGTTTTCATGATTTGACAGGAAGTTTCAAGGATTTGGGCATGACAGTTTTGGTTAGCCAGGTGAACAGGCTGATGAAGAAGAATAGCCCTATTCTAGGAGTTGCTTGTGCCTCTACCGGAGACACCTCTGCCGCGCTTTCGGCTTACTGTGCAGCGGCAAATATCCCGTCGATAGTTTTTCTTCCAGCGAACAAGATTTCCATGGCACAGCTGGTGCAGCCTATTGCGAATGGTGCGTTTGTTTTGAGTATTGACACGGATTTTGACGGGTGTATGAAGTTGATACGGGAAGTGACTGCAGAGTTGCCAATTTACTTGGCGAATTCGCTTAATAGTTTGCGGTTGGAGGGGCAGAAAACAGCTGCCATTGAGATATTGCAGCAGTTTGATTGGCAAGTTCCGGATTGGGTTATTATTCCCGGTGGAAATTTGGGGAATATTTATGCGTTCTACAAAGGATTCAAAATGTGCCAGGAACTAGGCCTAGTGGACAAGATTCCACGTCTTGTTTGCGCTCAGGCGCAGAATGCAAACCCATTGTACACGTACTACAAGTCCGGATGGAAGGATTTCAGTCCAATGACGGCAAAAACAACATTTGCATCCGCGATTCAGATTGGTGACCCTGTTTCAATAGATAGGGCGGTGTTTGCTATCAAGAACTCGAATGGGATTGTGGAGGAGGCTTCAGAGGAGGAATTGATGGATGCCATGGCATTGGCAGACTCTACCGGGATGTTTGTTTGCCCGCATACCGGTGTTGCTTTGACAGCGTTGATGAAACTAAGAGAGAAGGGGGTTATATCCCCGACTGACAAGACGGTTGTGGTTAGCACCGCTCATGGATTGAAGTTTACTCAATCGAAAATTGAGTACCATTCGGGGGAGATTAAGGACATGGCTTGCAGGCATCGGAATCCGCCTGTGGGCGTGAAGGCCGATTTCGGATTAGTCATGGATGAACTCAAGAAGTACTTGTCTAAGAGTAGTAGATAGATGATCATATATACACATGGCAATACATGTTCTTATTATGGTACTAAGTTGAATGAGCTTTTTGTTCTTCTTTACTATTTCTGGTGAAATACTGATGAGTTCAGTGTTTCATTCTGGGAAATTTTTTGAGTGTTTTGTAAATTTTAAAATGTTATAAATTTATATATGACTTGTATGTAATACTAGTGTAGTATGTTATGGCATACGTGCTTCTACTTTGGTAGCTTCTTGTTCATGTCATCATGGCATGGCAAAAATGAGTCATGTACAATAAGGTTAATAAGGTTCTATTCAGTTCACTTTAATTTCAGTTCATATTCGTCTAGTTTAGTTTAGTTTCGTTTAAATATACGTAGTTTAAAGTTATATTTAAATTCTGTTTAATTTGGGTTCATTTAATTCGGAATTCATACGAATTGAACGGAACTTTTAAGTAATTTCGTGTAGAAAGTAAATGGACCGTATCCCTACAAGTTCGGTCAGGGCGGAAGTATAGTATTGTCCAGCCCGTGCGTATAGTATAGTATTGTCCAGCCCGTAGCATGCACGGGTTGGATTTTAGATTTTTTCTTCTTACATGAATTTCACATATTTTATGTTAGCTAATTTAGATTCTCTTTTTTAAGATAGATAAATTTATTATTATTTGATTAGTAAAATGTTAGAATCGGTTGAAAAAACCCTGATTCTGTCCCCAAATTCGGTTCTTTTGTTTCCCTTTTATTATAGATTACGGAATTATTAGATGCTATGATAAATTAATTGGTACATCATCACACATAACATATTTTTTATAATTGTTCGGCATAGTATGCATTGACTAGTATATGATTTCTTAGCAACTAGGTTTTGTCAGCCGTCGGAGACGGACTTCTATAAGCATGAAAAACGTTAAAAGCATGAATATAATAAGATTAGTGCGTGCATGGACATGGATTATAGTGATTGTTAGTTGAGATACTCCACTTCCACTTGTATAGTGGTTCATTAGTGCTAATTATAGTAGATTAGTAGGTAGATAATTGTATTACCAAAACGTGACTTTGGTTTTCTTTGACTTGACTACCGGTCAACCCTACTTTACTAGGGGTCTATAACCCTTGATTGCCTCCATTAGACAAAACTTTTTGCCGCAATTGGTTTATTGGTTAAACGAAAATAGAATCTGATTCAGATATTTAGGTCGAAGTTGTCTCATAAGAGACGGTCATTTTGAGTTGTTGATAAGGCAAGCATAGACTTTCTGTTGTGAATTATCGATTTATATATTCCTCTACCTCTCGTTAACGTCGACGCCCGAATGTATAAGTGAGAAAGTGTTCATTGTCAATAGGGTGGATGGTACACTTTGCTGAAAAATCACTGTGGGCATTTGGAATTTCAAGTTGGGGCCAAGAAGCAGTTCTGTGTTTGCTCTAGGACAGACCAGTCCAGACGACTTTGAGTCTATATATAAGATCAGTTTGGCCCAGTCCAGGTTGAAAGTTTTCCTGAATGATTTTCAAATGCTGGAGCCTGAGCTGGAATATGCATCTCCAAGAGCAACAGAACAAATCGAAACAACACATCTAATACTTCAATGCCACAACCACTGAATCTTATCCTATCTTTCTCCGATTTTGTTAAGATTAACCGATAATGGAAACCGAACTCCATCAAAATATCGAAGGCAACAAATCAGCCAATTTTCAGTTAGAGTTTCACCTCGTCTACACCAAGGTAATTCCTCGTTGCTAAAGTCAAACACACCATGAGGCTCACATGGCCTGTATCACATTCGTTTTCCAAACTAATACACATGAAGGGACATTTGCGTCTTCCATTTGAGCATGTTACGCCCTTTTGAACGTTGTCACTATCAATCTATCGCACGTCTAACAAGTTGCACCTTTCAACATGTTACACTACAGCTATGATCAGACCCCAGATTCCCAGTTCTTGACAAACAAAAGTGGCCAAAAGCACACCCAACAAAGGATTACTACACTAACACTAAATTTGACCCTTTTGGGATAAAAAGTCTTGGTACTTTAGTCCTTACCCCATTGGATACTCCTACAGATCAATCACTCATGTCTCAAGTGCCTTTTGTTTGTCCACAAATGAAGCTTACAGAAAGCAACTGCAGTAGGTCCATGAGAGGTTTCAGAAATCAGAATCCAACCCACAGCTTGGTGCCTCCATGAAAACAACAAATGAGAACTCAGATGGTCCTGCAATAAAGCCCCTTGCCCAGTTCCTGTAATGATAAAAAGATTACAGCCTCTAAAAAGCTGCCTTTGGTGATCAATGGCTGTCAGGGACCATTTGTATTATAAGCATACCTCACATGTTCGTGTGTGCTATGTTTTGAATTCACGTAGTTGTCCATGTCGTAAATCACAATCTACTCGCGCTCCATTCATGACTTTTCTTCGAATCTCAATCAAACTATGTAGAAATCCCCCATACTCAAGTATGGGCCGTGTTAGTGTTTTGTAGCCGAGTTTCAGGAAGGCGAAGCCGGGAATATAATTTTAGCCGAACGGAATCTCTAGGGCGATGGGCAGGTGCATAATCTAGGTATATGGTATAGTAAATACAAACCAGAATCTTGAACCGGAATATAGGACAAACAGAGAGATACAGTCAAGACAACTTTAGCATCAATATCCAAATCCAAAATGAACTTTTTATCAACATTACAGTACAGTTCTCACTAGTACTAATAATACTCATAAAACACACAAAACATTCTCTAGTGCTAAAATAAAGTTCTCCAATTGACAACCAAAAAACACAATTGGAGCTTCAAAACCCAACACCACTATACAAATTTACCCTCTCCAATACCAACAACTCTTTAATCAACTGCAATAAGCAACATTATGGATCATTAGGTAAAAACCAAAATCTTGTTTTTTTCTTTTTGTCTCTTTCACTTTTCTCTTTTGCTTTGCTTCAATGCCCAAAAATTACTTCTAATATCATAAAGTCATATTTTAGTCCACGTTTGACAAAACGAACTGATAATGCGACTGATCACGTGGTATCAACATACACGTTCTAACGTTCATACCATTATTCCCTTTCGTGTGGATTTGGGTTCGGGTCAACCTATGACCCGTTTCTCTTTCATCGAACTCATCTTCTCCAATCTCCACTCATCTCGGAGCCTAGCAATGAAATTGTCCGCCTTAGCGTTCACATCCGGGCTCGGGCAAGCAACCGATGACCCGGTCAAATCCTGACCGTCCGATCTAACCGAGCTAGTATCGAAATCATCACGCTCTGGTGAGCTGCACATGGAGCTACTGGCACTCTGTATCCTCACAAAATCCCCACGAGACACGAATTTTGGCTCTGGCATTCTGAATGGCGGTGGAGGTGGCGGCATTGGTATGAGCGGAGATGCTGGCGCGTAAATTGCACTCTCAGCATACTGATTGGTCGGTCTCGGTGGCTTTGGTGGTCTCCCGAAACTCCGCCGTGATTCTGACGGCGGAGGAGGCGGCGCTGGCGGCGGATGCTTGAATCGGCGGCTTATGCTTCCGGTTTTGAATATTGAGTTCAGTATCGACGAAGGAGGAGGCGGTGGAGCTGGTGGTGGATCTGATGGAGGCGAGTGAGATGAGGAACCGAACCGATTGCTTTTGCTGCCGGTTTTGAATAGATTGTTGAAGATCGAATTCGGTGGCGGAGGAGGCGGGGGAGGTGGCGGCGCTCCGGTAGGTGCAGCTGTGGGAACAGAATGTACACGTTTGGTTTTTATGCCTTTTTTGAACAGATTCTGTAACATTTCCAATGGAGGTGGCGGCGGTGGTGGAGGCGGAGGTGCTGCAGTTGATTCTGGCTCCGGTACGGCGGAGGGCGGAGGTGAGGAAGTGTTCTCAAGGGCGTTTTCGTAAATATCTCTGCTCTTCACTTTCTTCTTCTTTTTCCTCTTTTGCCCCTTGTACAGTGAAGCTATTGCTGTTGCAAATTCCTTTTTCACATTCACACCACTCCTCTTCTTCGGTACAGTTTCGCTAATTACATCCGGAAACTGAAACTCCGGCTCCGGCTCAGGTTCGGGCTGTGGCTCTGGCTGTGGCTCGGGCTCTTGTTCTGGTTCCGGTTCAGCTTCGGGTTCAGCTTCGACCTCTACCGGTGGTGGTGGAGCTTCGATAATTTGAGGCTCTTCGTGTACTTCAACCTGAGCTTGTTTTCTCGCTCTCCTTGGGACGCTGCGGTGAGATCGTCTCTTCTTCACCGGTGCAGCTGCTGGTGGAGGCGGTGGTGGAGCAGTTTCCGGCCCCTCTTCCGGCGGAGGAGCTGAACTGGCTTCGAATTTATCCACCGGAATCTCGCGAACTGGAGAAGTTACTACACTTCTCACCTCTTCCTCCTTAACCTCATCGTCGTCGTTTTCAACTCGCGGCGGCCATTGTGAATACGAGCTCTTAGCCTCATCGATTTCATTCTGCGGCCATTGTGAATACGAGCTCTTAGCTTCATCGATTTCAATCGGCGGCCATTGCGTATACGAGTTCTTAACCTCGTCGATTTCAATCTCCGGCCGGTGTGTATACGAGTTCTTAACCTCGTCGGTTTCAATCTGCGCCGGCCGGTGCGAATACGAGCTCTCAATCTCCCGTTCAATCTGCCGATTCTGCGAATACGAATGCCCAATCTCCCGTTCAATCTGCCGATTCTGCAAATAAGAACTCCCAATCTCCCGTTCAATCTGCCGATTCTGCAAATACGAGTCCCCAATCTCACGGGACTGGTAAAAGTTCACTTCGAAATCGTCATGAAACCTCAATCCGTTCCCATTCCGGCTCTCCCACAGCGACTCGTTCCGTAGATCAGGATACGAGCTGCTGCTCCTCCTCAGCCTCAATCCACCACTGCTCTCCACCGCACCGACATTCACGTACTCTTTCCTATCAGGATACTCCAACCAGTTCACAACCGCGTGCCTCGGCTCCGAAACAAAGTTCGAAACAGAATCGACCGAGTTCTGGCGCAGAACCACGCCTTCTTCAACCGAAGCCTCGTCGTTTCGTCTAGCGAACACGCCGCATAAAATAGCAAACAGAACGAGCACAATGTTGAAATAGTCCCAGCTCTTTTTAACTGAGTTAGGCCTGATGAGGGTGTTAGCATGGGAAACAAATGGGGGTAGAATGAAGAAAAGGAGGATTAAGAAGAGGATTGGGACGGCGAGGATTACGACTACGGGGTTGAAGAAGGAAGACGGAGGGTTGCGGCGGCGGCGT
Source organism: Plantago coronopus (assembly GCA_036897195.1). Classification (NCBI taxonomy): domain Eukaryota; kingdom Viridiplantae; phylum Streptophyta; class Magnoliopsida; order Lamiales; family Plantaginaceae; genus Plantago; species Plantago coronopus. Next base: position 4,007 of record JAYMSL010003933.1, on the reverse strand, counting down.
TGAGACCAGAAGGGTGAGGAGTCGCCGTCGACGGGCTCCATTTGGTGGGGTGGTTTGGTAGTGGTTTGGCTTTGAAGTGGTGCCCTTTTGTTTTATAAGGTGCTTTCAACTTTGGTGGTTTGGTGATGAAAATTGGTCATAACAGTACATAGACAGGTGTTTTTGGAGAAGTGAAATGATTTGGAGGAGCTTATTTATATAGTTTTTGTGAAGCATTGAGTTATGACTTCAATACAAATGTTATGTCAGATTATATTATGAAAATGTTTTTTTTTTTTTTTTTGATAACTTATATTATGAAAATGTTGGTACAGCACTTTTATCATTTTTATTTATGTATTTTGTAAATAGTTCAACCTTATTTTAATAATTTAGAACTACAGATATCACTTTATTTGTCATACTTTTATGCAATTTTTGTGTTAGCCTGGTGTATTTTAATTTCAGTTTTATTAAGTTGAGTTCGGGTTCATTCAATTCAGGTTTGTTTAGTTCAATTCAGATAAACACGACTCAGATTATAATACGTTATACGTTTCTTCTCCAATAATAGGTCGAACGTTCGAGTCACCCCGACGTATATTGAGAACCATTCTTGATCTTCGGTTTGATGTTTCCAAGAAGAAAAAAACGAAGTTTGGTAGCTCAGTTTAGGCCCATTTAGTTTAGTTCAGTTCAAGTTTACGTAGTTGAAATTTATATTTAAAATATGTTCAGTGCAGTTCAGGTAAATTACATTAAATCTAGTTTAGTTTAGTTTAGTTCAAAGAGTTTTGTACGAATTGAACGGATCATGAATATAAGCTAAATACTGATCGACTTATGTTATTCAATGAAATACTCTTATCAGTAACTACACAACACACGCGTATCATTAATCGACTTATGATTTAAGTATACTGCATACCCCCTATTTTTACTATTCAACCTGAAAAATATAAGTTCGTTTCTTATGTATTTTGTAAATTGTTAAATTATATGCTAGTAATTCAGGACTAATCACTTTATCTGTAATAATACTTTTGTATTTAAACATTTTATTTGGTTGATCAGATGTGACATTCAAAGTGTAGGTATTTAATTTGAGTACAAACTTGTACGTCGAGCCAGGTGGAGAGTTGAGAATAAACAAACTCAAAAGGAATGATGAGGGTGTATGATTGGGTTTAATCTGTTGATTATTGAGGATTTGTTTAATAAAGCTTTGTTTAATTAGGTATGGATAATGATAAGTTATGTACATGAATGAAACAGGTTGGTTCCTGGTGTGATATGCTAAGATCCACAAGTTTGAACGGATTCTTGATTATTATGCTATTTTACTAGTTTAAGATGGACTAAAATCCACTAATTTATTCATTCTTTCAATCATTGGATTACAACGATATTTCTAGTTTCTCAAAAATGGTAATCATTGTGTAATTTGCGAGCGAGTTGAGAACATGTTACTTGAACTTATTCATTTTAGATGTGGTTACATCTACGTTGGTTTTCGAATGACATATACTGTCATATGATTCGTAACCTTAAACATGTAGCGATATATAATCTACGTAAACTCAACTTATTCTCATTCTCGTGTGTTGAAGTATAATCTTCAAATAAACCTCATATCCTAAAGATTATCCAATTCCAATAGCATGGAGCTTAGAAGTCTTTCAATGATGGATTGATGACTAAATGAAGCCCGTTTTATTATCACAAGTAAAGTATTTAATTCGTCTAAAATTTTGTAAACTTCTGAATGTCACATTTTATACACGCATAATTCAAAGAAAATGATTGATTATAGACACTTGAGTTCCATTACGTAAAGATTTTCTTTTTTATACGACATGTGGTTCAACTTTAAAATTCGCTATAATAGCAATAATATTCAAGCCACGCTCCCTTTCTCACTCAATTATCTTCTCAAAATCATGCAATATGGACGTTATTTTCCACATGAATCATGGCCATGTTTTAACCTTTTAATAGTGTATCACTTCGTCCACATATTGAACTTTACTCCAAGATAGGAAAATGATTTGCTTATAATCCTATTTTATATAGAGTCACTTTCACTTATTGGTTATTTGCCAACCAATTCCATGACCCGACATCCCCAATTAATTAACAAATATAAACATACTTAACTTATAAATCTCTCTAAACCTTTGTTTTTCTCATAAATGTTACAGGCAATTGTTAGGGCCTTTCTTCAATTCAATTAAACTGAAAATATTTGAATTGAACGGAACTGTATTGAATTGATCTTAACTAAATTGGATTGAACTGAATTGAACTTAGGCTCTATTTTTTTCAACTTTCGGAATTAAAGTGAACTGAACTGATCTGAAGTGAACTGAACTGAACTTAAGTGAAGTACAAATTTGAACTAACCAAATCAAAACTAAACTGAACTTAGCTGAACTAAACTGAACTTAACTGAACTGAACTGAATGGAACTGAACATAAGTTGAAAAAAACAGAGCCTTGTTTGAAGTATGAATTTTCTATTACGTAAATTTGAAATAAGGCTCTGTTCTTTTCAGGTTTAAGTTGAGGATTTCGGAACTGAACTGAACTGAATATATCTGAAGTGAAGTACAAATTTAAACTAACCAAATCTAGACTAATCTGAACTTAATGGATCTGAACTTAAGTTTAAAAGAACAGAGCCTAAGTTGAATGTAAACGAACTTAAACTAAACTAAGAATTTTTTTTTTAAAAAAAAACAACTAAACTAATTTCTTTTAAACGACAAAAAATTTCATTAACTAAAAAGAGTATAAGAAATGCTCGGGAACAAATACATTACCAAACTTAACTGAGATTCAAACACCGAGATTAGCAACCACAACCTATCTAAACCTCCAACACCAACTTCACCTAAACCAACACCTGAGATCGTAAAGGCAATACCCAAATTTGAACCTAACATACCCGAGCCACGAGCCGAAACTAAACCAAATAAAACACGAAGTTTGATTAAAACTCCGCTCCCAAACACGGAGTTTGATTAAAACTAAACGAAATTTTTGTTAAAAATAACAAATACTTAACCGCATATAAAATACAAAATTTAAATTTGGAGTATAATTTGGAAAATTTCAAACATATCATTGTCCAATTGAATATTGACAACTAAACGGTATGTTTAACCCCGAGTACAAGTTATCAAGGGGCCGCCGAGTTAATTAATGATATCCTACGATGGTTTAGTTGCGTAATTAATTTCACATTTTCTTGTACTCAATTATTAATTATATTAATTAATGCATTTTGTCCCACAATCCACCCGACGATGTCAACTGCTGCACTGGATTAATGGAGACATTTAAACTCAGACAATCCAAGAATTCCACAAACGGGTGGCTTTTTCCTAAATACATGCACTGTGTAGTTACACCATGTTCTGTAATAGTCTGAAGTTCACATAATTTTTTGTTATGTTACGTTCTTCGGTTGTGTTAGGTTGTATTCAGGTTCGTTTAAGTTTTAATAAATTTTGTTCAACTCTATTCAGTTCAAGTTCGGATAGTTGAAAATTTGAAATTTGTAGTTGAAATAAATTCAGTCAAATTCAGTTTAAGTGAGTGTTTGCCATTGATTTTCAGAATTGCTTTTAACCTGCTTTTGCTTAAAGTGGTATAGAAGTGTTTTTGATAAAAAGTTGTAAGTGTTTGCTAATTAGGAAAAAAAAGCAGTCTGGAGTGCTTTAAGCTTGGAAAAAGCAAGCCTTGGGCTGCTTCTAAAAAGCAGCGGTTACCTACTTTTTTTTAGAGAAGCAGAAGCAGAAATTGTGAAATAAAACACTACATTTTTGCTTTTTTATTTCGAGTAACAGAGAAGTGCTTTTCTTAAGCAATGGCAAACACTACCTAAGTCAGTTTGAATACATTTTTTTTTAAGAGGCAAATCTATTCTAATCCTACTCCTACTCATATACTAATCTGATACCACCTTATTTGCCCACACCAATACCAACCTTATAGCACCAAATAAACCTCCACCTCCGGGAAAT
>JAYMSL010003932.1:0-11731 GCA_036897195.1 Plantago coronopus | reverse complement strand
CTGAGGGAGCTGATCGGGTTGTGACAGAACCTCAGACTTTTCCTGTCTGTAAATTACAGTTCTAGTATGTATATATAGTTGGTTTGGTTTCAAAAAAAAAACTTACTGAAATTATAAATTTCATTACGTAAATTTGAACGGAATGGACTTGAGACCGAATTAAACTGAACGGATCTGAATTAAACTGAATTTATTTTGAAACATGAATCATACTTTGATACTCCATTTAACTCCAATCTAAACAGGAGTACCACTTTATAACTACAATACACCATACCAACCATATAACTCCAATCTAAACCACCTTATACATCTGTCAGGGTCGAACTCCCGACTTCCCTGATGCTACTTCAGCTTACATACAACTATGCACCCTTATTACTCTCGAGCTGATCGGAATTTGAGGTGAAGTGGACAAAGCCGATGGATGCCATACTTTCTAGACAATAGTTCATATATTTCCGAGATATACAAAATATGGATCACTTTTGGATATGTTTGACAACTTTGCAACAACAAAAAAACACCCTTCTCTTTTTTAACGGTTTTTTTTTTTTTTTTGAAGATAAACATAACATTAATAATAATAAAGGTCTACATCACCCTTCTCTTTTTTAACGGTTGTTTGAATAAAGTTGTTTAAAAAAATTTATTAAGTGTATTTTATTGTTTTTGTAAGGCATCACCATTACATTCAATACTATACCGATCAAAACAATTGATTTTTAAAAAATCTAAAAAAAACTAAGAAATTACACCAAAAAAAAAAAGAAAACCGGTCACCACTTTACCACTGAAACAGTTTTTTGTCACGGCCAGTAAAAAAAACGAATCACCACTATGGTATGTGGATGGTCTTAGGTGGAATAGTTTGTCACTCGATTACACCAATTTTGACAAAATGATCGATTAAGAAGGGCGACAATTTTCATAAAATGTTGCTACATTTTATTAATAATATAACATCAGAAGTTAATTATAAAGGTATTCGAGAAGTAATAAAAATGGTAGTACAAATGGAGTCGGGTGTTCGAACTCCGGCGGATACATAGAGTTGGTATGAGTGTAATTATCGTTAAGTTAAATGTATCGTTAAAAGGAAGAAAAAAACATATGCCGTAGAGTAAGTTTCAACTACTCCTGAATTCTGATAAATACTACAGTATGTAGTGTTGTCTCCATGAACATACGTGGTTTAGTAAATTGTGATCAAACATTTCAACTTAACCCAATTGTAGCCTCTAATCAATTGGGATTGTAGCATGTTACAATCAAGAGTAGTCTCTTGAAGATTAAAAGTTTAAAACACGTTCTATAGACTCAAAATATGTTCATTCTCAACCGTATCATCATCGACGATTCCCACGAGGGTGTCTACGATAGTATCCCGATGAAGATTGCATCCTGTACGTGGATGATCCACGTTCACTTGAACCGGCACTTTCTGATGAGAACTCATGATGTGCATAAACAACTTCCCGGCTTGGAGGTTGACCGTAATAATCTGATGAATTTCCTCTATGATAATGTGAAGGATACCTCTGGCGCCCGCTATGGTAATTCTGTGGTGGTGGGTGATGATTCATCGCCAGTCTATCCCTACGATTTGCAGGGCCGATTTCAGCAGTACCAACCATTGCAGTGAGTGTATCTACAGTATCAGATGGCAATGTCATCCCAGACATCCCATCGAGCGATAGGATACTGGCTATTGCGTGCAGAGTAGCACCCAGATGCTCTGGAAGATTATGTTGATGTGTCACCTGAAATCGATACAAGATAACAATCAAGAGAAAATCGTATCCGTGGCAACAGAAAGTTCACGACAAATTACCGATTAGCACATTAGTATAAAAACTCGGACATAAGCATGTATCCCAAGATATATGCTAGTAATATAAAGCTTGAACCATGGAAGAAACTGGAAGCAGAAACTTTAGTATGAAGATGAAAGCTTACTTTGAACAAAGTTGCTGCAGAAAGTCGTTCTCTCAAGCAATAAATCTGTGCAATATCAAGAGCTGTAGACTCAAAAGGAAGCCACCGATCAACCACGACTTTGACACTATTGTCGGGAGAAGACATAATTTTATCAGCATTCGGCAAATCATCGCCATCTGCTTTATCTTCATCACTATCGTCCATATCAGCATCTTCTTCATACTCACTTTCATCATCCTCGTCATCATTTTCGTTTCCTGGAGCTACCACAATCTCGGTAGCCAATAACAGCAATGGTAATGAACCTATGACACTACAATTTCTTATATACAAACCCCCATCCCCACGGGTTATCTCATCAAAAATGATGATCGGCGGAGGACCAGATTTCTTAAATGAAAGCTTGAAATTGGTCGAAGAAGGGTGTAATCTAACCTTATTTCCATCTACTGTTTCTACAACAGACCTCTTATTATTAGGAAGCAGCCTACCAACCATTGGATACAATCCGGCTACAAGTACGGCATGGATTAAACCCGGATTCTGAGCATTAGAGCTACAACGAGATGCACCTTCTGGAATAAAACCATTGCGGATTAGCTCTGACTCAAGCTGCCTCCGCATTCCATCAATCATTCTCATAGTGCCCGAAGATACAAAGTAATTCTTACAAAACCTATTTTCTTCACCCTTGGCCTTTGCGCTTCTCCAGAACTCAAAGGCTGCTATTATAGCTAACTGGTCACCGCTCCCGCCATAAGCTGAAGCCAGCTCCATTTTAGCAGCTGTGGCTTTCTTCTTTTCAATGGGTAGCATGGGTAAAATAAACGGATCTTTGTAGTCAGAAGCACAAGCTAATGTTAACGCAGGGTCCAGACAATTCAGTAATATTCCAAGGAACAACATCTTGCTTGTCACTGGATGAACTGGCAGGGAACCAAGCTTCTGACCTAGGTCTGTAAGTTCCTCGTCGTTTGATAGGGCACCAATATCTTGGAGAACTATAATCGCATTACGTATTGTCTCGAAAACAGGTGGGTCCAATGTCTTTTGCAAAAAATCTTCTATTTTGCAAGACGGGTCAATAAGCTTCACCTGTAAAAGTACCACAGAAGCCTTGTTATGTTTCCAGAAAAGTTAATTGAATAACTTCAGAAATAATAGGGGTGTGAACCCATGATACAGGAAAGTCATTGCTGCTGAAAATATGTCATTGGTCCTTGGGAGTGTTTAACTAAATAATTCAAAATGGTGTTGAACAGGCAGATTTCCAAGAAACTACTATAAAGCTTGAACTAGATCACATAACTGGATGCTTGGATATAATGTCATCCAAATGACCGATTCAGTAGCACAAATGTTTGTTTCAGTGACACACTATTTTACTTGTACACTATAATGGAAGACTTGCTCCCTCAGTCACAAGACTCACAACTCACAATCATTTCTTTGTTTACCTTTTCCGCCCGTCCCACTCCTTAATTTAAGTTCCTTTCCTGGCTACATCTTCTTTCTAATTACCATGGGTACCACCATCGAACGTATAATGATACACTCTTAAAAACTGTACATTAAGTAAATGTAAAGAATTCACGAGGCAGAGAGAGCATTAAGGTTCATGAATTGACAACGCCTTTTCAACTTCTTCCTTTTTGTACTAATTTAGTACAAAACTCCAATAAAAATATAGTTTGTCATCAATCAATTTAATAAAACAATCCAGGCAGAAAGATATGTCCCGAGAAAGAAAGAGAAAAGGCCATGGATGAGTAGAGTACCTGCAGGCATAGCTCCTCTATTGGCATCCTCTTGATCTCAGGAACTTGGAAATCTGGCAGAGAAGTAGCACGGAGCTTTGAGTAGAGATGGTAACATATCCCTGGTTGACACCGCCCTGCACGCCCCTCCCTTTGCTTTGCACTAGCTTTTGATATCCAAGAAGAATGAAGAGTGGAGACATTATTATATGGGTCATAGTTTTTCTCTTTCATTCTTCCACTATCAACAACATATACAACATCCTCAATAGTGATAGAAGTCTCAGCAATATTAGTTGAAAGAACGATTTTGCGACATCCAGGAGAAGTGCGTGTGAAAACTTTCTTTTGCTCCGCTGAAGGGACCATAGAATGTAAAGAAATGATCGTAAATTTAGATGAATCCTTGAAATAAGGGCTGCCAACTAATCTTTCACGGGTTCTGTTTATATCATCCCAACCCGGAAGGAAAACAAGTATCGCTCCTTCCTTTGAGTCATTGCATATTCTCTTCAAGAGTTGTTCAATAAGCACACAGTCGATTAGTTCAGGGTCAGAATCGCATAAATATTTATCAAGTAGTCTTTGCTCCTCTTCAGAGTTGGTAAAGTTGTTCTCCATATGCTTTCCAATAATTTCGGCAGCTTCCGCCTGATTAGCTTGTTGAGCATAAATTAAAGCAGACTTTCCAGCATGACATTTTATATTACAGTCAACACCAAGAGAGAGAAGCATGCAGATATCACCAATTCTTCCTTTCTCAGCAAATACCATTAGCGGTGTCACTCCAGATTTTGAGTGCTGGTAATTGAAGACGTTAGGGTCACCTTCAGAAGAAAGCAACTCGAGAAGGGGATCAAACTCATCATCTGACAAAGCTAGGTCAATAGCATCATCAAGAGCCACTTTACGTTCCAAGGTTAGGCTAGACTCCTCGACAGTCTCGTTATGTTTCACATGTGTCAGCCGGTTGTTTCCAGCTGATCTCACCAAATGTAGCACATCCTCTAGATAGAAAGATCTCACCTGAAAGTAATATTAGTTACTAATTTTAAATTTAAAGAACTAGTATCATCGATACGCGATACTCATGTGTTCGTTTCATATTTTAAAACTGAATAATACAGAAATTTTCATTATTTTTCTGATAAAGTATTTCCTTTCTTAGTTTTGGTGTACTAGTACCATTTTTGGTGTAATACTACCTAGTGGTCTTTAGACTTAAAGTAGTATAGATACTGAAAACCTATATAACACAGGTGATGGAAGAAACAACTTACAGGATAAGTGAAGCCTGGTACTTGAATAATTGGGCATCCACCAAAGTACTTAGAAAATCGTTCAGCATCAATTGTGGCACTCATCAATACCTGTTTAGGTAGAAATCTCCATCAGACTTTTATCGCATGACCAGCATTTCAAATAATATTAAAGATACGTAAAACAGACGATATAGAGAGTTTTTAGCTGTAACCTAAAAAGTTAGATACTGACCACACGCAGTTGAGGATATGAAGGAAGAATATCCCTGAAATGAAACGGCAATGTAATTAGTAGGTGTCAGTATAAAAGAGTGATATATAATAAAGATAAACATTCAGATATACATGAAGAATATTATTAACTAAAGCAATTTGGCTATGCACAAGAACGAGGAATTATTATAGCATACAGTTAATTATTACAAGTTTGCTGGTCCCAGTGACAAAGAAAAACAACTCTATCACAAGTTCCACACATAAGATTATAAATTGAAATTTCCAGAAAATATGCTATGAAGCTAAGCACCTGATTATTGCTAGCATAAAATCGGAGAAGCGGTCCCTCTCGTGAATTTCATCCTGAAAATGAAATGAAGTTTGTCAGGTACCTAATCATTGATAAAGAAGAAATAAATAACATGGGGTGAACAGACAATTCAACTTGTTTCACAATTTACTTGGATACCTTTTCCAGTTGATGATTTAACATGCATGGAAAAACAAAATACCTTTATACAAGATTTAAATAAGTTCCGTTGGGAAGGGATAAAACAAGTTAATAGAGACCAAAAGCCTTCCAAAGAACAGACTAACATTAAAGTGTTTTCACAGTAACGCTGGGATTTAAGTTGTAGTAGTAATTTCGAGGAATTAAATATGCATGTTCGAGCCTTGGTGATGGAGTTAGCCAGTGGCTATTGAGAATCTACAGCATCCAAGATCAAGCTAATCGAGAGGTTGGGAACCATTAATTATAAACTTGCTACAACACCATCCCTTTCAACCACCTGCGGAAAGCCCATAAAGTGGAGAATTTCTACAGAGATGGTGTTGTTAGTTGGAGATTTGAGGCATTAGGCGTTAGCCATTGGCTCTGAGTCCGTCTTAAGTTAGGCCCTATCTCCTTGTTAAAGAGAAGAGGTATGTATACTTGTGATTGAGTCCAGGGTTATAATACATATACCATGTTAGATATCTCACAATAAGTCATACGGTAAGTAAACATCTAGACAGTCTTAAGAGATGGACAACAATACATTATAAATCTATACTATTACGGCAATACTAAATCATCAAGTTCGTTCAAAAAGAAAATAAGTATACTAGACTATTTCTTTTTACATGTCAAAATGAAAACGATTGAGGGCTCCGGCTCTGGGGAGTATGCTGAGTAAGCAACATAAAGTAAATCAAACTGGCCCCAGCAAAGTTAAGTGAACATCATTATGCTCAATATTGCAATAAAGAGCAGCTGCTAAAGCAAGGCAAAACTAAACAGATATCAGGTGCTATTAATAAGAGAAGGAAATAGTATGGTTTCTGCCATTCAAAGAACATCAATAATATTTCACCTTCAGACACTACCATGAAATGTTTAAAACTGCAAATGAGTAGAAAGTCAACAGTACCACAATTATATGGGTTATGTCAGCGACACCTTTTGCCATTCTCTTAGATCCTTTTTTCTTCTTTTTGCCACTTCCATTACTAACTAGAATCCTCAGGAGAACTCCGTTGGTACAGAACACAAGTGACGAGTGCCTCCCACCTTTGCTCTCGAGACGAATCTAGTATTTCCAATGGATTAAAGAAACTGGTCATGATAATGTATTTTACTTGGCAGAGTAATGTGCACATACAAATAACGAAATTTGTGCAGCTGAGTTTACAGGCAGCCAATTTTATATTGATCATAGTTTAGGCATAGAAGCTATCGAACTCCTTACATAAGCAAATAGCAATCATTGCCCATATGCTTCATAGTGCGTAACTAAGGTACTCTTGTTCCATCCTGTAGCATAATCCTAAGCATACAAATCTATGAGACAACATGTAATCCTCTAGTCTACAAGTAACTGAAGCTTTTCCAGCATTGACATCCTAGATGATGCACAAGTACTTATGAACGAAATCCTTCAACTCTCATGTTGTGCCATTTTTTTTTTTTTTTTTTTTTTTTTGAAACGGCAAAATTACCCCATAAAACTCAAACAGCCAAGTAATAAACAAGTTACGTTCATCCAACTCAGTTCAAAAAATCTGCTTAAACAAACAAGGCATTGCAAGAAAAGAAGAATATCCTATTAACCCCTGCATGAGAGTTCAAAGCTAAAGCATAATTTCACATGATCAGTTGATCACCATAGGTTAAGTCACTAGATCAACTTATTCAGTCCACGCACATATCCATTAATAGAGACAAATTATCATTAGCATATAACAATATACTTGTCCTATCTCTCTTTCATATCTAATCAACCTGAAGGAACTATACTTGATTGGAGTCATTCATACAATGGATGGTAGACTATTTTATAGCAAGCATTGGTATCATTTGAGTTTCAAATACATTAAGCATTCAACAGTATGCTTCTGTGCAAACTTACATTAAGAAATAGGAGCTTCAAATAACACTACAAACATTTGGCAATCTAGACATGTTTATAACAGTTTAAAGTAATAACATTAGTACATAATGTCTTGGAGAGAGTACTTGCGACAGAGACAGACAGTTAACTGTTTAAGCAGATGAAAACATAGATTGCACAGATATAGGCAATTGTTAGGCATATTGTATTGTACCTTGTACCCAACTGAATCTCCAATACTTTCTCCTCTTTCTGAAGCAATTCGCTCAGCAACTGCAATTCAGAAATCTGTTATAAGCATTTCCAAAAATATGGGATTTAATAAATAGAGAATATATACAGATTGGAGGTTGTGGCACCTGACATGGCAGAGATTCTGCGTGGTTGAGTACAAATTATTTTGCATGTCTCTCCTAGGCCCCATGCATGGTCCAAAAGATATTGTGGTACCTGGTTTTTGTTGAAAATGATAAACTCAATTTTCGTCAACTAAACAACACTAACAATAATTATTGGGCAAAAATGAAAGAAGGAAATACATGCAGAAGCCTACTCAATAATGCGCCAAATCAAATACTCAGATATCAAAGCAGTTGATTCCAACTCAAATTTTCTTCCCATGTTGATTTTATAATATCAGGAACATTCTTCAATAGTTAAAGAACTCTCTTCCACCTCAAAAAATATATATATTCACAGGACAAAGATCTCTTTTAACTTCAGCTAATCAGAACATTGCTAGAGCTCATATTTTTACCATTGATGAAGTATGGAACCTAAGTGACTAAACTACAGCACTTTCTTTATCCTTCTACCAGAGAATGCTTTAGCTAAAGTATGTATTTTTTAAGTAGATTTACTTTTTTCCTATTTGCCAGTTTAGTTTTTCTTTTTCCACCCTGCACCAGTTCACTAATTCTAAACGAGTAATACAAGATTTATCTAGAAAAAGTAGTTGCACTAAATTTTGATTTGGCAGGTTTGTTAATTGCATACAAAACTCAACAGTCAGTAGGTAAATCCGTAAAATGAGTTTGACCAGGTTAATTACAAATTTGAGAAGCCATTGCAGGTGGACGGTAACAGGTAGTATGCCAACACAGTATAGGCAGAAACTCATTACATGCGATCAAATATCATGTTTTGTCGGTTTCAACTGATACTGAAAGGAGTTTATACATTGGCTAAAATTGTTATGACAGGAAGACGAATCAATATCACGTGCAAAGAATACCATGCTTGCAAGAATCACATTTGCTATGTTACTATCAGTTAAGAACTGCTGAGTCTGTAGAATCTCAACGAGCCAATCAGAAGACCACTCAGTTACTTAAAAGTAAAACAATTAAATAGGTGAAATTGATATATTGATTTGTTTTTTGTTATATAAAATATATATCATCTGCTTTCTTTTCTTTTATCCCCTATGGCCCTATTTCACGACCATAATATGCTGGGTGAATACTCAGGAGAGTTTTCTATTATGTGATATATCAAACATACAAAAGCAAATAAAGAGTACATGAACAAAGAAGCACAATTTGTGTTATTATCTAGCTAATTGGCGATGAAAAAAAAAATTATTCAAGTAAAAAAAAAGAACAGAATAAGCAAAATGTGTCAAAAGCTACACCTGTGTTGTCTTTCCACATCCAGTTTCACCACATATCAGCACTACCTATTTTTGGCAATACAAAATCAACTACAAGTTACAAGGGATGAAGAAACAACAATCGAAATGCAGAGTCAGCATGTAAGGATACTGAATTATCTCACTCGAGCATAATTGGCCAATCGCTTTAGAAAAAATAATTTACTCTTTTCATTTTCAGAACAGGTAGACATTGTGTTTATATGATTCTGTGTGCATAGTGATGATCTAGAGTTTGCACTTTGCAAAATAAAGACTCTCTGATAGCCAAACTTCAAAGTATAACCTGATTAGAGATCACGGTGGATGTAATAGTATCCCTAAAAGATGCAATCGGTAGTTTTAACCTCTGTTTAGTGATCTGCACAGAGAACCGTGATAAATTGTGTTAACTGCTAAGTACTATTTCAAGACCACTAGAAGACTCTGGAAATTAAAGAATTGATCAGAGACAAAAGACCTGTTGCAAGTTTGGATCCTTCTCTATTCTAGAATTAAGCGATTCGACTTTATTTGCAATTTCTGGCTTCGATGTCATAGGTTTGCAAAACATATCATCTCTCATTTCCTGTACTTTCTCCGTTCTCCCACTACTTTCACCAACTTCATTTCTAGTACCCTCCATGTCATTGGGGGGATACTGACAAAACAGATCCTGCAGAATACCGCTTGCGGTTTCTGAAAATCTGAAAGATACAAGGTTTTCCTTCCCTTTTAAATTTCCCACTTCCTTTTTGGTTTTATAAATAGAGATACGGCGCTGTTGTCCCCGCCTACAGGTTGATGCTCATTAGAAAATCAGGAGAAAGGCCAGTGCAACTTAGGGAATTCACACATAATCATTTCTTACCCAGCACTTTTTGATACCATGCCCATTTTTCTGCATAATACATGCACGGCAGCTCGCTCATGATTTGTCAGGTTTTCTTCGAATGTGTACACTGCAAATTGATGAGGTAGCAGTCACGCCCATAGCAATGAACGAATTTTACAGAATAGCAGCAATAGTATCCGTAACTGTAACACTGTTATAACTTATATAAACAGTTCCCTTATTTATATCCATGGGATTATTAACAACGTTCTCTTTTGAACAAACGTTTTCGCTCAAACACTTAATAGACTCCAAATACAGCTACGATGATATATGCAAGTTCTGCACAGCCATACCTAGTTAATCACTTTCAGCTAATCATTACAAATTTTGCATAGGCAGGCACAATGATAGAGTTGTCCTTCTGTAAACCATTAATAACGGGTTTAAGCTTGAATTAGCAACACAAAGATACTTTAATGTACCTACAAATGTGTGACAATCTAAGTAAAAATTGCTCCAGTTTACACAACAGGAAGCGTCCTTGCTAGCAACTCCCAGCCAAAAAAAGCAATGTGTTCTAGCTTACTACTAGCATAGTTCATTCTTTTCATTTACATTTCAGATTCAACGAGTCGAGTAAGTACTATTATAAGCAAGCCAGACGTTCCTAAACACTAGCAAGCACAAATCATTCGAGTTTACAATAGTCTAAATCAGCACAGCTGAGTCTAACACTAAAATCTTGTCTAAAGCTACATACAGTTACCAAATGCTGCAACACACAAAGTACGGAAACACGAAATAATCCCCTACCAGCTCAGCCATTAACAAGAAAACTAACTAATCCACTTCAAGCTCAAGTCATTCAACAGTAGAGTACAACTCAAACTTCTCACCCAAGAAAGCCAAAACAAACCTAAAAAATACAAAAATAAGGACGAGTTTAGTGATGAAACAAACAAACCTTGATCATTTGAAATCCGGAACTGTTCGAGAATCTGAGCAATTCGAATCCGCGTGGCCTCAGCAACATTTGTAACCTCTTGAGGAAATCTCCCTCCTTTCATGTTTGTCCTCTTATTCCCAGGCCCAGCAGAACCAGACGCCATTGATTAGCAATCACTCTGTGTTGGTGTAGGGTTCTTCTCACTCAGTAGAAGAGAAGAAATTGGGGAAGACGAAAGAAATTAGATATAGAGAGCGCGATTATTTTAGACTTAGCATTATTATTTTTATTATTTTAGTTTATAGTAAATGGTAAAAGGTTAATTGAAGGTAGTTGCATTGATTGAGTAATTAATTTTTACTTGGAATTTTATAGGATCATCTGTTTTTTCGATTTTTCGGTTAAGTTAGTGTTGATTTGAGTGATTTGGTGTTGTTGTGTTTTGATTGATAGCAGATGTTTTTTTACTTTGTAGACCGGATTGATTTTCTTAATCTTGTTTCATTCCAGAGCAAATCATCACAAAAAAAAAAAAAAAAAAAAATGAATTTTCTGCTGTAAACTGGCAATGGATAAGGCCTTGGTTTGTTTTGTTTTAGGAGAAATAGTTTTGTTGGCACGCGAATACCTTTCGTTTTTTTTTTATGTTTATGTATATGTTGTTTTTTAATATTTTTGTTGTTTAGTATTTTTTTGATTTTTTATTTTATTTTTGGGTTTTCATAAATATTTTTTTTTGTATAAATTGTAATAATCACAACTTTTTATC
>JAYMSL010003931.1:0-11732 GCA_036897195.1 Plantago coronopus | reverse complement strand
TTCCGGAATTATGAAATTAACCTACTTTTCAGACTTCACGTACAGGGACGGAGCCAAAAATGGATATCAACAGAGGTAGCAAACATTTTGTATTAAGAATCTGAGTGGGTTAAAATGTCATAGTTTCTTAAAGTTCAACAAAAGTATATAACAATTCAAGTGGGACGATCCTCCCGTCACCTCTGTGTCCGCTCCTGCTTCCGAGTGAAATTTGTGCACAAGTAGGCTTGAGATGTCAAGCTGAAACTTACTATGTATAGAAAGGTTTGAGCTATGCAATCTTTTGTGCACAAGGTTGGGATGTCAGGGTCATAGCCGTCAAAATCAAACAAAATAAACAGATGGAGAAGTCTCTTTCCCCATACTTGGTGGATAGGATAAGAAAGAAAGACAAAAAAGATAGGTGTAACCATTTATTCTTCCATTCCATTGATCTATTTCGTTCAAAGATATTTTTTCGTTTAATTTAAAAACTATTAAGTAAATATCAATATATTGTATACACCTGAATTTAGGTTCAACATGGTTCGAATTCCAAGTCTACTACGTCTGACATGGCTCGAATCACAACCTCTTACTTACAACTCATCTCTTATGTGCTACAATCCGCTAATGAAAGGTTCAGAACTTGGGAACTCCCTGAATCCAAATGGTCGAGAAGCCGAGCCAACTGAGCTAAGAAGACTTTTTTGTATTTGTCCAAGTTTAATTATTACAACTCTTATATTAATATTTGTTTTTTAGGAAAAAAAAAAAGAACAGAAAATTATATTAATAGTATTTATGTCAATAATTATTTTTGCATGAGATAATATGGAGAGGGAAATGTCACAGAAACCCCATTCAAAGTAGGTATGGGCTTCAAGATCCTTATTCAAGATCTTTCTTCAAGGCACGTGTTGATAGTGCCCCTTATCTCCAATATAATATTCAAAATGTTACAAATATATATTTACTTAACGAGTTTTAATATTTCTTCGAGTTTGACCTTGAGCTCTTTAGATCTGGTTACTCGAGTCCGAACATTTTTCCACTCATGTATGTTAACGAGCTAATTCTAAGCTCAACTCGACTCATAAAATAACACTGCATGATTGTGTAAGTGAGATGACCAAATCAATCAAATCATAATATGGTTTTTCTTGGAAAATTCGACCACGGAGTGCAGTGACTATACACTTGCTCCTCACTATTCACTGGTGAGCCTCACGTGAGCCCCCAAGTGAATAGTGAGAGACAAGTGCCCATACACCATCACGTAAGTGCTAAGTGAATAGTGAGAGGCAGCAGGTGCCCATACACCTGCCCTATGGTCCAAGGAATCGTTTTTCTTATACTCTCTATCTCAAAAATTATGTGGTACTTCAAGTACAATGATACAAATACAATTCATCTTGATGAAGGAGGATATATCCTAGTAGTAGCTTTTGAAGCACATGTTCCTTTCATTGGTCTTTGAACAGGCTGCTGGCTTAAAATATGAGAATTCAAACGATTCTCAAAGATAAGGACCCTTTGTCTCTCCTACTTTTCACGACATGCCCTTCACTAGTCCACACTCCACATCCCACTAATCGAAATTGATAATAACGCGTATGGGAGTTTACTTAGTCTATAAATTTCAGTAGCTCTTACCGAGTAAAATATATGTTAGGAAAAACGATAAACTTGGTCTGAACTTAAGTTGATGGTGATGGGGTTGTCACCCTCATATAAGATTTTGGTGATTATGACGATCTTAGTCTAACATTTGATTGTTTTTGGTAAACTTGGTTTAAAAGTCTCGGTCAACAAAAAGTCAAATGAATATGCTTATGTGGTGAGTCTAAGGTGAACTCGTTGCCATGTCACTTGCCATCAGTTGTGATGACGTCCCCAAGTTTGCCCTGATGAAGTCGAGATGGTTGGAGTGACCGGTGATGATGTGAACAAACGATCTACCCATTTTGCTAAATTGGGTTCGCCATGTTACACTTAGTTCAGACTTCAGACATCATATAAGCATATCCACGCGCACATAAGTTTCACATATTCCATTCGATCTCACGTCGTGTCATCGATAATTAGATGCTCTAGTTGTTCTTCACAATTCATGTAAATCCGTAACTTTTTCTATTTTACGCTTTATTAAAAACTAGTAATACCACCAACTAACAAGTTTAAGTTTGTCTTACTTTTCATATAGATATTTTCATAATGATAATATTGTTATGTCATAAAAGATTATCTAGTATTTATTCTCCACCATTAACAAAAATTTAAGCAAAAACTAAACCAAATTGGATGCAAAAGTGGGCACTCTTAGTATCTTTTAAGTGATTGATTGGAATTTATTTTTAAACTAAAATTAGGAAACAAGAATATAAATGCTTGCTTGTTTGGCTATAAAAAGAACTTATGAGGAAAGATCAAGCATTTAGCAAAAGGAGTAAGTTCACTATCACCATTATTCTCTACTCTCTATTAAACAACAAAGAGATTAGATTAATCATAAAGTTTTTAATAAACTTATAAAAGTTGGAATTTAGGATTTATTCCATTAACACAAAATATTTAAGCTGAGATAATGACACAAATGAGTCTCAATTATTCCCGGGTTTCTGTACAAACTTGAACTGAATTGTTGTATTAGTGGAACTGAACTTAAATTGAAAATAACAACTAGGAAATCACTTGTTACCTGCTCAAAAGATGCTACTACTTCACTACTTCAAGACATGTTTAGCACACATGAATTGTAAAACGGGTACTGCTGCGAAATCACACCATATACTCGATCTAGAGTTCTAGACCATAACGCATAACGAATTGATGACACGAGGGTCTTACTTCGACCAGGAAGACATACGAATTTTCTAGTGCAGAGATAAAGAGATGAATAAACTTTACTATGCAGCAATACTAGAGATGAACAGATGCAGAGACACCAAGACTGCTCACTTCAACTTCAGACTTAACTATTCATTTTCTGCTTTGGAAACGAGATGCAATACACTGCAATCACAGTCCACAGAGAAACGAAATACAGTAGACGATTATGTGCTTAACATAGGAAGAGGAGAAGTTACCAGATGCATTCCTTCAAGTTCAAATAAATTATACAATTGTACAACAGCTAATTTGACCCACAGAAATCCCTCTAATTAACACTATTTGAACAAAAGATAATTGCAATTAGAAAGAGATTACCATGAACAGGGGAGTTTCCGGTTTTTTTTATATTGGTGACTGTACAACAAATACTCTTCCAACCTCTGGTAGGATGACAATCAATTTTTCCCCCCATTTTCCGACTCAGTCCACATTGTGAGAACCAAGAATCTCACAAAACAAAGATTCCCCCAAAAGAATAGTATTGAACACGGAAGATGTCGTTCCAGGTGAAGATAAGACTGCTTTTGGAGGACAAGGAGCAACTTCAATGTTCTATTGTTATCTTCTAATTTTTGGTTCCATTTCCATAAACTAGATGTCATCTGCAGGTATTCGACTGTGTTTTAAAATCATCTAGACGTCTTTTCAAGAATCCAACAAACTTCTGGACTTGGGGCCCTGTCTTGACAACATTCACATCCTCCCACTGTGAACATGGATCCATGAACCAGCTCTTTCGACCTTTGCACCACGCCCCTGGTGTAGCACGGTTCCGACCTCGCATGAGGACATTTTTATCAATCATATCCAAAATTGGTGCATCTCTGTTGAACTGTCTAGCGAAAGCAGCTCCACTGTTGATCATCTCTTCATAATCCGAGGTGTTCAAGAAATGAGGTTCCATTTTCGGGGGGTTATCCCACACAAAGTATCTTAAATCAGCATTTACTGTATTGTTTCTGAAGTCTGGTGAGTTACAAGCAACAGAATGGAAATAGACTTCATGGGGCAATACAACATTGGTGGCATACATGAGAAGGGTTCGCGGAAGATTATCCCACCCAAATGTACAATATTCGAGGAAGGACCGACTCAAAATGACCCACGGAGAACCTATTGAACAAACATCATCTTGTTTGAGCAACAAAGGCTATGAAATATATTTGAACAAGTGTAGCTATCAACTAAACCTTACCAGTGAAGACCCTGAAAGCTTCGGGCATTGGCCTTTTTTCAGTCGCGTGAAAGATTTGAGTCTTCCTGGCCAAGTAAATGCCTGGATCAACAACGATAGGCTCAATTCTTTGACCCCTGTGACGGCATTATGCAAACATGATTAGTCAGAGTGACTTAGTGTATTAGATGCTAGTGCAGGTTTAAGACTCATACAGTAAGCATTTACATACTGTTTCCATCCCAGGTCACTAGTGTGGTCGATGAAGTTCAGGTCTCTTCGAACTGAAGAGAATGCATGTGACAAGTCTGGCAGCAATTACAGAAAATTATTAAATATAGCACTGAAAACTGAATGCATAATGAACATATTGCCCACGAGAAAACATATTTTCTAGATATAGTGAGATGATTAGAACTTAGAAGACAAACCACAAATGAACTGAAAATAATTTTAGGAATATGAAATCAAATATACGCAGAAACTGCTAAGGGAGGTCCTAGAAGATACTCATTTAGTGAAACAATGTACAAATAAAACCTGGGTTCAATTGTGACTGAAATAACAAGCGAGAAAGATCAGAAAAACAGATTGCAAATTTGCTGCTAAGATGCATCTTAACTCAATCCTAACAGAAACAAAACATAACTATTCCACCCACAGATGAGCGAAAATTACAAAACATATGAACAGAGTAAAAGGCTTACCATCCTGTGTAATCAATGGATAATCCAAAGCGCTGAGAGTAACAAACCAATCCCAACCGGCATCCAACTTCAACAAAATCGCAACAGCTCTCAAAATGGCTGCAATGTTCGTCGAACCCATGTAAGTATTTGGATCAGCCTTGCCAATCACATCCACATTTCCAAAAGCCCGAATGGCTGGCACTGACTTCACTAGCGCCCCTAACCTTACCCTCTCTTCATTACCCCCATCAGAAGAGATGTGCAATAAATACCTATTCCGAGGATGATAAACTGCTAGGAGCAATCGGAATATTCTCTCTCTATCCCCCTTTCCACCTGAAATGTAGTATGCGAATGACGGAGGATGGCCCGGACCACGATGAACTGTCTCATCAAAAGTCTTGTGGGAAGGAAAAGCATTATAATAGGAAGAGCAGAAACCCGAAATAAAGGACAAGAATATGAGGAGCGTGACAAAAGCCCCAGAGAAGAGGGTGAAGAGCCATTTCTTTTCAGGTCCCATTCAAAATCTTGATTCAAACCTAATCAAGTGAACACAAAACGTGAAGCCTTATTATGCAGCCCAGATGATATGATATGTATAGACATTAAAGTGTACAAGATTCTGAAAATAAACATTTTTACTTTGGAAATACTACAAAAGTGTACTGTTCTTTTTCAAATTCTGATAATTCCAATTTCCTAAAAGTCAAAAGATCATTATTGTTATCACATATCTATAGATTTTAGTAGTTGAGTATCAAAAAGAGAAAGAAAGAATTTATTACCGCAGATCTCATCTCATCTGCGATTCAAGTACAACACGACAAGAAAGAATAATTCGTTGCTATCCATCTGTACTCAGACTTAGTAGTCAATAACAAGTTTCCTTCCATCCAATTCTTTTATAATGTTTTGGTTTCTAAGGTTATTGCTCGCATTTCTTTTCACTGATCGCATCAAATTCCTCTTAAGAAGCTATAACTTCCCTCTCCAATCTAGTGAACTTGTGATAATTTCAACCCAGTTTAGAGAAACACAGGTATCAGACAGTTTCATCACCCAATAACTGAACATTGATTGTCAATATGAAGATTAACCAAATACACCAAACACGTGTACCACCTAAATCTTCAGCTTTTCTTATCACTTTTTACATATTATCAGGGCTCTATCGAATCTTGTTGACTGAGCTAAAAAGGACTAGAGGCAAACACGTGCACTCAACACTCCCCCAACTCTTCCAGGGCCGAGGGAGGCATCAACCATCAACTTAGCACTCATTAAATAGTACGAATAACCACACCCCACCACCCATCCAACCGTTACACGTATTCTCCTAATTCGCACACAAACCTCAAATACTAGCAAGAAACACACCACCACCCAACCAAGTGTATCTACATTTCCCCATTTCCCAACCGTTATAACGTCTAACAGAAGTCGTTATCAACATTCTCGAACTTCGAAGAACTGCCTAAAGCAAAATATCATTAACGTCTAACAGAATTCGTTGTCGACATACTCGACTTTCGAATAACTACATAAAACAAAATGGCATTAACTTCATATCGTAAATATTCTCAAAGCAGTAGTACTAATCCACTAATGCACACAAGGCATCACACTTCACACAGAAACTCAAACTAGACAACATAATTCGACAACATTCCTATTCCACACATGAAAACCTAGAATCAACCACCAAACTGCTCTAGCTCTAGCAAGCTAATGCATAAACCGCATAACAAGCTAAATTAAAAACCGCATAACCAACAGAGCAACACTAAAACAGTAGAAATTCAGACTAACTAGACAACCGAATCACGATTCGACATTCCTATAATCCTATTCCACACATGAAAACCTAGAATCAACCACCAAACTGCTCTAGCTCTAGCAAGCTAATGCATAAACTGCATAACAAGCTAAATTAAAAACAGCATAACCAGCAGCAGAACAACACGAAAACAGTAGAAATTCGAATCTGGCACAATTATCCGATGTCGGCATCACTAGATTTGCTGATTTGGTAAGTAAAACGACACACACTAGAAACAACTCAGTAATACAAATCCGGAAACAAATCTATCACAACATAAAACCACCTGAAACAATCAATCCACCACAATCTCCACACCAACACCAACAACAAAAAACACAAAAAACAAACGCCGCATTTCTCCGAAATCACTACTCAACTCACCGAGCAAACAGCTCACCAAACAGGAGCTGATCAGAAGCTCGTCGGCGATTCAGGTCCACCTGAGATTGGAATTCTTCTAGGGCTGGGGAAAAATGGCTGGATCTGATGGAAAATGAGAAAATGGTGATTATAGGAGGAGGATTTGAAAATTGTTGAGAAATTAAGAGAGTTTGGTGTGGGGTCAGGTCAGGTGGGGCAGTTTTGATTTAAGTAAAATTGTTCATCTCAGTTTCGATTTTCTATTCCGACATATATATCTTACGCATCTCGATATTCCTTCTTTTACTATTATTATCCTTGTGGAAAAATTGTTACCCCGTCTCGATCCGCTACGACCTTATCGATCGAATACGACCTTATCAAGTCGATTTCAAATCAATTTTGAATTTGTTAGTTAAAAATAATGAAGTGTTTGATCAGGATACGGTTTGAAAAACTACTCTATGAAACTAATTGATAAATCAATTTTATAATGTGACTGGTAGGTGACAAGGTTGTTGGTAATTGATTATTCGTGTTATATTTTGAAAAGTTATTCAGTTGTATTATTAACATTTATCGAACAGTTTATTTGAAAACAAGGTGATCATCTGATAAATAAAGTGACTGATTAAGTCGTGTCTAGTGTAGTTTTTCGACGAAGAGAAGTGACTGGTGAGCTATCAATTACCTTATTAGTTACCCGTCTTCTTATCAAATATCAGTCACCTAATCATCAAATATCAATTCAAAAAAATACTAGTACCTTCGTTCAAGAAGAAACTTTCCATTTTGTTTTTATACCCGTTTTCCGTATACATTTTTGCTGTAATTTTTCTACTGCTTTTAACCAACATAATTTAGGAATAATTTACGATCCAAAAAAAGTTAACAAAACTAAACGAAAAACATTTGACTGCACGGATGGAATACATGTTATAGAAATGATTGGGATCGATGAAGAACTATATCACCAAACTTAATGAAGGTTGATGTTCTATATGTCTTAACTTTGAACCACATGTCATTGGCAAATTAATTGACTTGTGTTTAAAACTAATATTGATATTTTTTTAAACAAAACATGCAATGTTAATTTCGTTTTCTAAAAATACAGTTTTCACGAAACTTGCTCTCGTACCTAAACTCCCTTTCCTAAGGATTTTAGGGAAACATTATCATATGTTATTGATGATCTTGTATGATTAGAAGGAATAGGATTAGGCATAGACTCATAGTTAAACTAGTCATTGATTGTATATTTTGTATGCAAATTTAGATATTGACCCCATAATTACATGGGTCAATAATGGGTTATGGTGCTTAGCTAGCTAGGTGTTTAGTGTTGAATTAAAGTATTCCCAATTAATTTGGATTTAATACATATCACACATAATTCAGATGTTTTAACAATTAAATAGAACTTAAATGTCATAAATAACGCACATTTATTTTAATCTTATTCTACCTATTTTTACATACTACCTCCCTTCCATTAGAAACTTCTTAAGGAGACTTTTTTCTCGAACTTTGACCGCGAATTGCTCTACAATTATACGACAAAAAAAATATAGTAAAATTATGTTACAAAAGTGTGCATAATTATTTTCATAATAAAATTTTATTATATTTTTTTGTCGTATAATTTTAGAGCAATTCGCGGTCAAAGTTCGCGAAAAAAAGTCTCCTTATGAAGTTTTTAATGGAACGTATTAAACTTGACTAGTACTATCATCCACCAAACACCTCAATTCAAAAATCTCAGCTCCCAACAAATCATGTTCATTAACATCAGTTACCTTATAAAATATCAGATGAGATTAGATGGAGAAAGAAAGAGTAGTGTAAATTAAACAAGAGGTTTTTGTAGTTTATATCAGATGAGATTAGATTGGGATTTTCTCTAACAGGCCTTGCTTTTACTTCCGATTGCACTACCTACCATTTCTCCAACTACTTCATGTGTTTTTTGTTTCCTTGAGACGGGATATTTTTTGCTTGGTGTAAATGTCAGTTCGGACTTCTGAATTCAGTTGTGTCACTATAGATATTGTATTTAGTGTGGTGTTAGGGTATGGCCAACTCTTGTATCTGATGTTGTCAGTTGGATGAGGACGGTTGTTAGTCGGAGTTAATATACTGCACATATTGTATCAGGTTTGTGTTTAGGGTATGGCTTTCTTTGGGGTCGAATGTTGCCAGTCGGATAGAGATTGTTGAATGTGACATCAAAGCTACCACTGGTAGTAATATTGAACTAGAGCATTAGAGAGCTGAGCTTAATTTGCATGTCTGGTATCGTTATCGTATTTTACCCGATGTTGTATTTGATGGTGCAATAGTGGAATTTTTTCAACAACTTCCAGTTTGTGTTTGTTTGTTTGTTTTTGTTTTTGTTTTTGTTTTTTTTATAAGACATGATATTTGATCTCTCTAGTAAATTTGGTTCAGACTTTGAAGTTAAGTTTTATGTAACGGTAGATATTGTTGTATCTAGGATTGTGTTTAGGACTTTAGGGTATGTGATGGTAGTGCTACTACTACTAGTAATACTGGACTAAGGCAACTAAACCAAAGTTCAATTGTCCTGTAGGTGTGGTATTGTTAGCCACTTAGCCTTGTTGTGGTATTGTTAACATTGTCTTCATGAGCATTTTTTATGGGGAATGTGTAAATGGCGCGAAAAGATCGAACTGTTATAACGATATATATAACGTCCTGTTGAACTGCGGCTTACGCATTTACTTTGAAAGTTGTTGAAATGTTCATGACTTTCAAAGTTGTCTGTTTTTTCTTATTTGATAAGAAATTAAATCACTCAATGACGGTTTCAAAAGACATGTTAAAGTTGAGGTCTCGTGAGTTAAAAGACCACAAGTTTGTTCCTACTTGTGCAAATTTTAATTATAATGAGTGTTTCCTTATTGTGGTCTGTATAGAGAATCAAATTTAGCATCTAAATAAAACTATTACAAAATTAAAGTCTCTATATTTTTATTAAAATCATGAAATTAAAGTCTCAATATTTTTATTAAAATCATGAAATTAAAGTCTCTATATCTTTATTAAAATCATTAAATTAAAATGTATATATTTTATTAAAATCATTAAATTAAAGTTTATATATTTTATAATTATATATAAATTTTATGAATTCTAATATGCTTTTCGTTGGCCTATCAAATTGTACCACGTGAAAAAGGCATAATATTAAAAAAGATGTGGAAGTTCGGAAAATTCTAAGCCAATCATAAGTTGCCAAGTAGGAAGGATGATGTCAAAGAACATTTTCTATGACTAATTGGGTTGGGCTTGATTAAGACTTACCTATAACTATTACATTTATTATCAATTAATTAATAATTGCATCTATATAATGATGTGGTTAACTTATATTAGCAATTAATTAAGAATGAAGTATGCCTTGATAGGATAAATCATTAGGCTATGATAAATATATACACCGAGCGACTATAAACAAAACATTCATCTTACAGCTTGAAGAGATCGATTAGCGGTTGTCCTCCAGGTCTGTCTTTGCGATCCACCCAATTCATTTCTTCGTTTATGCCATCTCCAGGTGAAATCCGGTGAAACTCCATCAGAGATTGCCTCGATTTCACCGTTAAAACGTGAATCACTCGTTGAGATGTGTCTCACCGGCATTGAGTTAACCCATTTTCTTCAATTTTAATTCATTTGTCAATTTTTTCTGGTTTTGATGATTCAGGTTAATAGAAGCTTTCAAGATCGTTTCTGAAAACTGCGTTCGGACTTTCCCAAACTTTTTCAAACGTGATCTGCCGTCCAGGGTTTGATATCCACCAAGTTTAGAGGTAGAGATATCTTGATTTTACGATTTGAAATGGTGGATTTAGATCATGCTTTTAATTTCTTTCTGTTTAAACGTTTTGATGTGCGCTAATCGATCATTGGGGTTTCAATTCGTGTTTCACATAAGTATTTTAGGTTATGTTCATGTCTGGCTCAAGAGAAACAAGTAGTTTTCTCCAAGTTTGTGTCGCATATGTGTTAATATGCAATCAAGGTTGAAATTAACTAGTTTCTAAGATTGACTTGTCTTCCTTTTACATTTTGGAATGCCTGGTTTAGTACACAATTTGCACCTGGTGTATAAAACAAATAGAACATCAATGGGACAACGAAGCGCAGCTCAGTTGGTAAGACGCTTCCCCTCCAACAAATAGGTCTGGGGTTCGAGTCACATTTGCCTCTTCAAAAAAATAAAAATAAATAGAACATCAATGGTTAAAAGAAAATTAAAAAAAATGCAATGCTAGAATCGAGTGCAGATTAAATTTCTTGGTTTAAACTTGGATCCAAATTCGTTTATCTTTTTTTATGGGGCTAATGGGTGATGTAGAATGACTGACCAATTTACTATGCATAAAGCATAGCGGCTACGGGTTGGGATGGAAACTAAAAGGGGAAAAGTTGCCAACATGGAGATCCTATCCAAACTTTAAAATGAAGATACATTATATTGTTTTTATTTTATATCTATCCTATTTCCTAAATTTTGGAACCCCCATTCGGAACTTTAATCATCAATTTCCATTTTAATTTCTCTATATTCCACAACGACCTCCCTCAATCATCTTATCCAACACCACCACATGTCCATTATTACAGTTTATTTCCCAAGGTTTGTTTGCTGAGGTATACAACCTAGTTTTTTCTGTTCACCTGAGGGGTGTATATACCTTTCTTGATATTAATTGTATGGAATTTAATATTCTTCGTTCTATTTCTTACTACACAGATGGATCAAAGCAGACTAGGTCGTGGT
>JAYMSL010003930.1:0-11732 GCA_036897195.1 Plantago coronopus | reverse complement strand
AAAGTAAAGATAAAGTAAGAAATAGAAATAATAAAGAATTAGATAGTGAGATAAAAAGTTTCCATTTTTGAGTTAGGAAGTTTGTAATGTAACGCCAAATTAGGAAAAGCTAGGAAGTTTTTATTGGAACGGAGGGAGTATTTTACTTGAGATTTTTGCCAAACCTTCCTAAAATTAATTCATGCTCCGCCGCCTATGGCATACTTAATTACGTGACTGTATTAATGATCTGAGAAAACAATTTTGCCCCTAAAACTATTACCCGTTTTTGAAGTTACCCCAACATCTTTTTCTCGTCTCAAACGCCCCCATATTCTTTTCAGAATTCTCAGTTTGCACAACAGTATGAAACTGAACTAACCGACTTTGGGCTAAACTGAACTGAACTGAATTTAAGTTGAAAAGAACAGAGTCTTACTGCATTGAAGTTCTTTTTACAACCCATAAATTCGTCGCGTTCCAATCATGCTGAACTCGTTTAATTATATACATTAGTTCTTCATAACCAAAGATATATAGAGTTAATTCTGAGTTCTGAAATTGCATGTAATTGTGTTACATGCATGCAGGCAAGTGCGATATGCAGAGCGTTATAATTGGGTTTCCACTAGGGGCGTAAATGAAGAAATGCTAATGGAGAACCTACCTGAAGATCTTCAACGGGATATACGTCGCCACCTCTTTAAATTTGTTAAGAAAGTAAGTTCAACCAACATGGGTCATTGTTTCTTGTGATATGTATGTAAATGTTTTTTTTTTCTTCATAATATATCAGACGAGACAAGATCAAAGATAGCTAGACAGTGTTCTTCATAATAAACCTATATATAGTAGTGTAAAAAGACGTCAAAGTCTAATTTGATTCCACTGACAGGCCCGGATTCTACAAATGTTGGATGAGCCTATAGTAGATGCTATAAGTCTAAAGCTGAGAACAAAAACGTACATCAAAGGAAGCAAAATCATGTACCATGGTAGTATTGTTGATAAGATGGTGTTTATAATTCGTGGAAAGATGGAGAGTATTGGGATATATGATAGGAATGTGATTCCATTGCGTGAAGGGGATGTTTGTGGCGAAGAACTCCTCATATGGTGCCTTGAGCACTATGCTACAGATAAATGTACATGTACATATGTTATTGCACACACTTCCCCCTCATTTTTTTTTGTTGAGTTTCTGAAATTTTTTATGTTAGTAGAAGATATACAAAGCCAGAAAACTGGATCAGAATCAATATAATCCCAGTGTTCCGCACAACTTGTTTTAAATCCAATTGAAATGTTGACGATCAAATGAAAAGTTCAAATATGTTTTTTCGATTTCAGATGGGAGAATCAGGATCCCACGACATAGATTATTGAGTAACAAGCTGGTAAGATGTTCGACAAATGTGGAAGCATTTAATTTGTACTGCGGGCAGCGGATATTGAAGATGTCACGGGTCTTTATGCAAAGTTACTGCTAAACGTTCGTGTGCAGAGGGCTATAAGGTGTGTTCCTTTTTCATATACTTTATATAAAATCTATATGTTGGAGAAATATCCGAAGAGTTGTTTCATGTTTCATGTATCCAACAAATGATTTAATTTTGTACGAAATCAATTCTTGAATTACAATATGATATTATCCAATTCAATTAAGCTTTGTAAAGACTGAACATCATCTGTTGTGTCTGTGTTGTAGATACGAATCACCATACTGGCGGGTGTATGTTGCTAGACGCATTCAAGCTGCGTGGAGGTCCAAAAATAAGGGTCGCAATCGTCGTGAATAATCAAGCCCTCCATAATCTTCCATATAGAAGCTGCAATATATAGACTTTTCTTGGTATCCCGTTTACATTTGCGGCAGAAGTCTAGAAGACTGTTGTAGTTTGGAAGAGTAAACATATATATAAGAACATGTTTGAATCACAATCCCGTCTCTAATAGTGATTGTCGCTCGCAAAAATTTGAGCCACAATCAAACCCCACTAAGCTTTTGAAAAGTGTGGATTGTGATTTGCAAATTTGCTTGTCTTTTGGATACATCTAGAATTTTATATTGGAAATGATCTTTGTGGTTTTTAATATGTATAAGAGTAATCGTCTCTCGTAAAAGTTTGACCCATAATCTCAAACGCAACTCATCTTTTGAAAAGTGTAGATTGGGATTTGGAACAAGATAACTTATGTCGCGGACTTGGACTTTCGGAGGACTAGTGTATAATGTCACGTGTGATACCATACTAGCCAACAATCTAACATTTAAAGTTCTAAGTCCAACTCCAATAACAATATTATAGTAGTATAGTCCCTATGATTTACGGGGTACTGGGTCGGGACTAATGTCTTGGCTCCTATGAACCTTTTATGGGCTACTGAGCCGGGCCGGGACCCGGGCTTGCCTCATATGAACTTCCTTTATATTATGTGGACATAGCCGATCGCAAACTTATTTAAATGGGTTGTTGCGGGATGTTCATTTAATAGGCAACTCAATTAATAACTTGATTAATCTTCAATGTCTTCAAATTATAGTCCACCTCTTAGTGTATTGTGTCTCTCATTTTGACCTGTCATCATTAACAGTTACTACAAAGTGATCTTAACTTACAATGCCATACGGTAAAATCACATAATACAATTTATAAACAATACGACTTTTTTTAAAGACTTTACCATTATAATCTAAAATCAATTTGTACTCAAAGTCCCAATCTATTGATCACAAAATTTTCAAAACCGTATACTACATTCGTACCATGAAAAATGCAACATTTCCACTTTTTCAAGTCTAATATTTTTCGAACTTGACTATATATTACTTTCAAATTATAATAATAAAGTATCGTACAATTTATACTATAAAAGTTTGCATACAACTTGTATTTTATAAGTTTTTAAAATATTCGGGTTGAAAAAAGTTAAAATGTTACATTTGATACGAGACGAGATTACATGTACTAGAGGTACTAGTACCGGGTGAATTACGAAAATATCCCCATCTCTTAATTACACCCCCACCTTCCTCACCAGCCTAGACCAGCTTCCAAGATTTTCTCTTGATTTCCATTTACCTCTGCAACTCAAAATCTCACCTGCAAATTCAACACCACATTTTTCCAGGAGCCGTTACTCCTCTCCTCCTCCTCAATCTCCACCCCTATACACATCCCTTCATGATGCCTTGACTAATGCCAAACTCCCATTCCATAACTCCACTTTCCATTTCAAAAATTCTTCCTTTTTTCTCTTTTCTTTTCAAATGACTCCCTAAATAAATTCATCCCCATCGGTTTTGTTTGTTTTGTTTTCTTCTGTGTTTCCCTCTCCTTGTTGACAGTGAGCACAATTTATTACTTGACAGTTGGATTATGGAAATCGCTTCTAATCCGCCACACCACTTTCTTCAACACACAACCAGCGCTATTTATTCCCCCCTCATCACTGCTACTAATTTAAAGCTCGCTGCTCTCAACCACAACAAACTCTACTGACTCATCACTCATGGAGTTTATCGCCGGCGGAGCTGCTAGCTCAAGCGGCGGAGACCCTTTTGAGGGCTCCGATCGTAAGAAGAAGAAGCGGTATCATCGCCATACGGCTCACCAAATTCAGCGCCTTGAAATGTAACCAATAAGCCCCCTTTTTTGCTGTTCTTTTTGGTTTCTTTTCTCCGCCTTTAAGGTCTATAGTCCATGCACATGTTCAAAGTGCTTATATTAATCTTTGTTTGCTGCCATTTAATTTTAAATGAAAAGAAAAATTTGCTCTTTGTCTTTTTCTGTAAAAAATATTGCTTCTTTTTTAGCCCTTTTTGATGATGTTGAGGCTTTTATTGTGTTTAGGACTTTCAAAGAGTGTCCCCATCCGGATGAAAAGATGAGAGGTCTGTTGAGCAGGGAGTTGGGATTGCATCCTCGCCAGATCAAATTCTGGTTCCAAAACAGAAGAACTCAAATGAAGGTAACTTTTTTGTATTTTTTTTGGAACAATGATGATGATGTATGTGTTTTAAAAATGCCATACTTGATTGGAGTATTAAATAGTGTTTTGCAATGTTATGCATGTTTAGGCACAACATGAAAGGGCAGATAACTGTGCTTTGAGATCAGAAAATGATAAGATTAGATGTGAGAACATTGCAATAAGAGAGGCACTCAAGAATGTGATCTGCCCCTCTTGTGGAGGTCCTCCGGTTACCGAGGATTCTTACTTCGATGAGCATAAACTGCGAATGGAGAATTCCCATTTGAGAGAAGAGGTGATTTTAGAAACTTTGAAGCTTGATTGTTTTGTCACATTTTGAATTAATCTGTGTCGTAGTGCTTATGTATGCTTTTACAATTTTATCAGCTCGACAGAGTTTCCAGCATTGCAGCAAAGTATATAGGAAGGCCTATTTCGCAACTTGCCCCGGTGCAACCTCTGAACATATCTTCATTGGATTTATCTATGGCGAGTTTTGGGGGCCATGGACTTCATGGTCCCTCACTTGATCTTGATCTTATTCCTGGAAGTTCGTGTAATATGGTTCCAACATCTGGTTTTCCTGAAATAATGATTTCGGATATGAATAGACCTGTCATGGCTGAAATGGCAGCCAATGCCATGGACGAATTGATTAGGCTCTTGCAAAGCAATGAGCCACTGTGGATGAAGCCTGAAGCTGATGGAAGGGAAATTTTCAATCTGCAGACTTACGAGAGTGTTTTCCAAAGAAGTCAACCGAGAAATCCCAATGTTCGGATTGAAGCTTCTCGAGATTCGGGTGTCTCGGTCATGAACAGTTTAGCATTAGTCGACATGTTTATGGATGCTGTTAGTATTCATATCTCCCTTTTGTGATTCAAGGCATTTTTTCTAATGATGGCAGACTGATTTATTGTTTAAACATTTTCCAGAATAAGTGGGTGGAATTGTTTCCAACTATTGTCTCAAGGGCGAGGACTATTGAGATGGTATCATCATCTGGAATGCTAGGAAGCCAAAGTGGAACTTTGCAACTGGTAATAACAATGGAGTGTAGTTAGCTATGAATCATTACTGTATCAATGGTGAGTAATAGCTCCGGTGTGTTTATGCCATTCATTGTTTGTTGCAGATGTACGCAGAACTGCAGGTGCTTTCAGCACTGGTGCCAACTAGGCAATTCTGCTTCCTACGTTTCTGTCGCCAAGTCGAGCAAGGCACCTGGGCTATTGTCGATGTCTATTATGATATTCACCAAGATAGCCAATTATCTTCTTCATCGAAAGCACACAGGCTTCCTTCTGGATGCTTGATACAAGATATGCCTAATGGTCACTCTAAGGTTGTTTTGTTATATGATTCAATGTGTGACAATACACTGCTATATTTATGGATTTGTATTATATATTACTTGAATTTGTTACTGATCTTTTACCTGTACTAGGTCACATGGGTGGAGCATTGGGAAGTTGAAGATAGAGCCCCCGTCGACAGGCTTTACAGAAATCTTGTTCACAGTGGGTCAGCTTTTGGAGCGGAAAGATGGATTTCTACTCTTCAACGGATGAGTGAAAGATTTGCTTGTTTGGCCGGTGCTGAGAATTTGAATCCTGAACTTGGAGGGGGTAAGGCTTTAATGTATTTGAAGAAGACTAATGCTATTTCCTTTTTCCTTCCTATTTTGACATAATTTCTATCCTTGACAGTGTTTCCATCACCAGAAGGCAAACGAAGCATGATGAAACTTGCTCAGAGAATGGTGAACCATTTCTGCACAAGCATTACTCCGTCTGGTGGACAGCAGTGGACTACAGTTTCAGGGCTCGACGAATTTGAAGTCCGAGCAACGCTTCGCAGGACCATTGATCCGGGCCAGCCTAAAGGTGTAGTCCTTAGTGCAGCTACTACAATCTGGCTGCCAGTTACTCCAGAAAATGTCTTTAATTTCTTAAGGGACGAAAGGACTCGACCCCAGGTAGTGATTTAGTTTCAAACTATGCCTTTTAAATTCCTTCGAAACAGTGTAGTGATTTAGTTTCAAGCATGCGAACTTGCACTATTAGTCTAGTTGCTTCGTT
Organism: Plantago coronopus; assembly: GCA_036897195.1. Taxonomy (NCBI): domain Eukaryota; kingdom Viridiplantae; phylum Streptophyta; class Magnoliopsida; order Lamiales; family Plantaginaceae; genus Plantago; species Plantago coronopus. The sequence continues at coordinate 5,697 of JAYMSL010003930.1, read as the reverse complement.
ACTCTTTCTAGCTAGTTTGTTGATTACTTCATTTTGAAATTATAGTGGGATGTTCTGTCGAATCAAAATCCAGTGGAAAGGGTTACTCATATTGCAAATGGCTCACATCCAGGGAATTCCATATCCATCCTCCAGGTAAAATGATCTATGTGCCCGTATTTTTGTTTATCCGTCGTATATTTCTTGATAATAAAATCTGAACTTCAGTGAATTTTACGTTAAACAGAAGAATGTAAGTAGTATGAATATTTTGACTTGCGTAACAGCTCTGGTTTCTTGAATCAGGCCTCAAACCCAGGGCAAAACAACATGTTGATCCTCCAAGAAAGCTGCATTGACCCATCTGGCTCACTAGTCGTGTACTGCCCGGTTGACCTACCGGCAATCAACATAGCAGTGAGTGGTGAAAACACTTCGTACATTCCTCTCCTTCCATCCGGATTCACAATTTCACCTGACGGACAACCTGATCAATCCTTAGGCAATAGTGGCGGAGCCTCAACCAGCTCAAACTCCTACAGGTCATCGTCCGGCTCACTAATAACGGTCGTTTTTCAGATACTAGTGAGCAACTTGCCCACTGCAAGAATGACCCCTGAATCAGTAAACACAGTTAACGAACTCATTGGAAGCACCGTGCGCCATATCAAAGCGGCATTGCTCTCACCACATCCGGACGCTACAATATCCCTAAATACGAGGATAGATGAGAAGAACATAAGATTTTGAAGGCCTTGTGTTGCAAAATATCATGGAGTGGCAATGATAAGATGGCTTTGGTTAGTTGGAGAATTTGAATGCGTCCTTAGACCTGCCATCAATATCTGAAGCTGACTTATTGCTGCATGCATATGCTCCTGCTACTGCTGCTGCTGTTTTTGCTGCCAAGCCTCATTACATTTCACAACAACTTTTCCTTTTCCATTAAGTTTAGTCTTTTTCTTTTTCGGTTTTCCTTTTCTTTTCCGTGTCATGTTCGGCTTGAAGTAGGAGTCAAGAACGCACCATACTCGTTGTTTTCGCGCTGTGGCCAGGTCGGTTTTTCTTGTATCTGTCTATTATAGTTAGGCTTAGTAGACACAGCAAGAAACTAGTGGTGTATGGTTCGGGTATTGACTTCTGGTGTTGAATTTGATCAAGTCTATGTATGAATTTGGTGAGTATTTTGGAAGCCCCCTCCATGTCCATGTGCCTTTGTTGTAGGGTATGTCATCAGTTGTGTGTACTATCTATCTCTCTATCTATTTTACTATTTGTATTGTGGTCCAGTCTGGGAATAAAGAGGCCTAGCTATGCTCTTAAAGTCATGGCCTGTGGGACACTATAATTGACAGACTCCGATATGAGGGATGCATTTGATGCTTCCACATAACATCTGGAGGTTAATGTTTCGTTTTCGAGATATGTTTCCGACTAGGAAAAATCGAAACTATGTTGAAAATCTCTTGTACTACTGAAAATCGACTAGCTATTCAATTTTATTTGATTGTTTGTTTGTTTTCGAGATATGTTTCCGACTAGGAAAAATTTAAACTATGTTGAAAACCTCTTATACTACTGAAAATCGACTAGTTATTCACATTTTATTTGATTGTCTGTCCGGATTCGAGTGGATACTTCTTTTTTGAAGAAGCGATTGTTGAAGTAGAAGAGATTGGTTCATACTTTTATTCATTCCACGTTTCAATATTTTATTTGGAAAATTCGTGTATAAGTATAACTCGAAGTCGGAGTATGGGTGACATCCTGAAGCTTTAGGTTGGGCAATATACTATAGTGATAGGGTAGTAGCGTTTAATGAACGAAAATGACACGCTTTTGGATGGTAAACGTGCTCAATACTTGTTCACAGCAGATATATGCAACCAACTTTGAAGAATAGGTAAACGTTATTATCTCAATTTCAAAATTAAAGAGGATTTGTTTCCATTTTCGACCCGGGTCGAGGTGCATATTATTATTTTCAAGTCATAAAAAAGTCATTGATATACACAACACCTAAACCGCTAAACTAGTTGCTCTATCTAATCCGTCAATAGATTTTCACTTGGTATTGTTTCGATTTGTTTCGAAATACGTACTTTTAATTTCTATCGAACGAAAGTATTAGAAAATTTACACAAAAATGGTGTAATCTCTATTATAATTAATCCTAATTTAACGTAATATTTCCAACTTTCTTAGATATAATTTACGAGTAATTTGCAATTAATCTTTTTAGATATTAATCTTGCTGAAACCAAAAGCTCTTCATCTCGGGATTCAAAATGGTTTCGAGTTTGCAAATTTTTTTGTTTGCAGTTTCAATCGAACTCACAATAATGTTGTTGCTTGTATGTGTTAACAGGAGAGTTCAACACAGTAGCATCAAGCAATGGTCCAGGAAATCCACCACCTTCTTAATTAGGTAGTTCGAAGATTGGAAGATGACTTTTGATATAATCCAATCTCATTTAAAGTCTCAATGGAGTTTGAATTTATAAAAACGTGTGAAATCTAATAACTTATATTATTAACTTTCTAACATTTCTGTATTCGTGGTTAATTTCAAAATCTTTTTCTAGAGATCGAGGCATCAGTGCAAATAAAATATGGATGGAAACGATTTTAGCGAAAATTCAACCCCAGGTCTTTGTTTTTTAAACATTGTAATTGCGCCTAATCTTTTGATAGCTTAGCTTGTTTTCTCCCATTATACCTTATCATTCTAGTTTGTTAGTTTTCGATCTTTTTCCTTTCTGAATTAAGACTTGTATTTTTTCAATTTAGTAGGAACAAAGTGATACGTACCACACCTTCCGTAAAGATGACACAGTCGGGAATTATATTATCATACGTACAATATATGTCAATGCATGATATTGTATGAAAATGTTTCTTTTTGGGAAGCGGAAGAGTGAGAATTAATAATTGTTTATGAATTCTTGATCGGTAGAAATCAATTCGTAGGTGGAAGCGACCTGAGTTTGCCGAAATTGGTGGTAAGAACTGGTCCCCTGGTGTTTTCTCATCTGTATGTGATCTATTTCATGCCAACTTGGGCACCCGTTTCATGATAATGTCATCTCACATATGCATGTTCATATACTATACATGTCTTGTGTGTATGTGTGTTCATCGACTACATCCCATATTCATATTGGAGTTAGGGATCGGAAAATTCGGGAAAATCGCAATCGCGATCGGAAATTTCCAATGTCCCATACCATACCCACTCCCTATTCACTGCAGAGATGGTCAGGTACTCGGGTCAAACCTACTTCCTTGCAAGTTGCAAGACCAATTATACTATCTAGGCCCAAGTCCACATCATGCACCTTAGCCCAAGCCCATTCAAAGTCCATTAATCACAGAGCAACTCCAACACTTATAATTCACAATCATTTTTTTTGAGCAATAATTGCAATCTTTTTTTTTTTTTCTTTTTTAGCAATGATTCGCAATCATTCGAGTAACACTTATAACTCACAATCGTTCGAGTATGTTAAATCAGACCCCTAATAATGAAGTCGAAGAAAACCCACCCTTCTAATATCCCACATACAACTCGCCCATCACAAATCGATCATACAATGGATCGAAATCCTATCAATCTGATTTGGAAGACGCTGGTTTTCAGCACACACTGATTGATGTGGCCTAAAACACGCGAAAGTTTTGAATTTATGTAACTTGTTTTGGTCGTACAAAATTATTCAAACTGTCTAACTGATTTTCCAAATTAAGATGTGACATTAATTGCATGGTTAACATTTATAAATCCCAAACTTTGATGAGTTTTATGAAGATAATTAATCTCTTTCTCAGAATTACAAGCTAGCTAGGAAATGAATGCTTACGTAGCGTAATAATCTATATATTATCTGCCGAACTATGAATGCATGAATACCTGATCTACTAAACATTTTGCAAACGAAAATGTCAAACTAATCATTTTGCAGAATTAATCCAGCTATTTTCTTTCTTCATAAGTAAGTAACTCCGTCAAATTAATGACATCAAAGCGAAGCGAAACTCAATTATTATAATGTTGCACCTCCAATCAATAAGTCATGTATTCGGATAATTTTATTTTGATAGATTATAGTTTTTATTACTTAAACTAAATGGTATATTTATTTTCTTATATTTCATAGTCATAAATATATATGCCGCCCAAAAGCTTGATATTAAGAAGATATGCAAGTATACTTATTGGATACTACAAGTTGGTGATGGTCTTGTTGGTGGTGATAATGACGATGAGATTGACATACATATATATACGGGATGACCTTCGTATTCACGAAATAATAAGTTGTTCTATTTCAACTATTATATACTCCCCCCGTCCGCTCAAACGAGCCCCGGTTTGACTTTGGCAAAATATTTAAGGAGAGTAGTAGTTTATTGGTATATAGTACAAGTGGGGTATAGTGGAGTAATTAATGGAAAATAAAGTAGTATACGTGGGGTTGAATTGTGGTAGTATATTGATATATAGTACAAGTGTGGTAGAAGTGTTTGATTTAAAATGAATAAAAAGTTTCCATTTTTGGAAATGGGGTTGGATTGAGCGGACGCCCAAAATGAAAAAATGGGGCTGGTTTGAGCGGACGGAGGGAGTATAAGAAGTACGCATTCATCTTTAGCACAATATATATCCAATCTAGCACCTGATTCAACATATTTTCCCAATCGGACCATTCTTGCACCCACTGATAACTGATAAGATAGTTAATGAGTTAAATATGTATATGGCATGCCCTTAATGTCTGGTGATTCACGTTTCAGCAAGGTGGATGCCAATTGTGAGGGTCTGAGGGATTAAATTGGATTATCACAGAATAGTACTGAAGGTTGGATTTATGATTATATACACTATTGCGGAACATAGATCGGGCTAATTAGCTTTGTAATATTAAAAGACTGCATTGTCATCACCTTGGTAAACATGTAATGAATTGTAAAATTATCTTTTGTATGAATCCATGAAGTAAGGTGTTTATTGAAAGAATACTACTCATCCCTTCCGATAACACTAATTTTCCAATTGCGTTCCAACGAAGACAATTCCCTTTACCTGTATGTTTCATGATGACGATAAACAAAAGTAAGTGACAGTCTCTATTTAACACTGGGCTTTACCTACTCTCTCTCTAGTCTCCAGCCCGCAGCGGAGTGTGACAATTAATTTGTGATAGTGAGGTAATATATATGACACTACAGAGAACATGGTTTACATAAAATGTATTCGACATGTTGTGATGTCATTATTCATAACACTATTAATTATTTAATACATACTTTCTTTTATATTGTTCTTTCACATTATTCTAAGATGATAGTATCATTTTTCATTTATACAGGTCAATTTCTTAATTACATCATGTGTAATAACTTTTTATGGTATTTGGGCATTCACCTTGTTATTAGACTATACAAACTTTTATATGTATTATACTATTTATTTTATTTGATTCGTCATGAAAGAAAAGTTCGTTTTATAATTTTTTTTCTTCTCCATTTTCATCGAATATCGACAAATCATTATTAGTTTCATTCGAACAATGCGTTAATTAGGACATATATCAATTCAACAATTATGAATTTTCTAACTATCCTACACATTATATTTATTTATGAGCATGCAATCTAGACCAGGACATAACAAATCTTGCTTTAAACCTTCAGTTCACGAGGGAAAAGCCATGGCCA
>JAYMSL010003929.1:0-11733 GCA_036897195.1 Plantago coronopus | reverse complement strand
CTATATATGTCAGATTTCAGGGTCAATTTGCCGCTCATTGCATATTCTGGAGCACAGTATCCATAAGTTCCCATAACACGAGTCGAAACGTGAGTGTTGTCACCAACAGGTCCCAATTTGGCAAGTCCAAAATCAGACAGCTTCACATTGAAGTCATTGTCCAATAATATGTTGGAAGATTTCAGATCACGATAAATAACCGCTGGGTTTGCTTTACAATGAAGATATTCAAGGCCACGAGCAGTGCCAACAGCAATCTTCATTCTAGTGCTCCAACTAAGTGGCTTCTGATCCGGCTCTAAATCTACCAGCAGAAGCAGACATGGATTATAAGAGTACCGAAAATAAAAAGAGCAAGTCTTGTGAATAAAAAGTCTTTTCTAAACATCTGGAAACACCATCCTAGCACTCGAATGAGTGGTGTGGTAATTTTGCACTATTGTACATAAAAAGTGGTTTTTTCCTAGTAATATTTAGGGAAAATATGATTTATTACGAAATTCAACACTAAGTAGAGGAGTCAAGTGAAAAGGAGTTCATACCAAATAAATGATTTTCCAGGCTACCCATTGACATGTACTCATAAACCAACAGCCTCTGATCACCATCAGTACAGTACCCAGTCAAATTGACAAGGTTGGGATGATGCAGCAGACTTAACATAAGAACCTCCACAATAAATTCTTGATTCCCTTGATGACCTTCAAGGTTAAGTTGCTTCACGGCTACTACCTGATCACGAAAGCCAACATATAAACAGCAGTCCAAACTCCAAAATTGCAAACTATAACAAGACATACTATTTCAATAAATCACTACGACTGAGTTGTAGTAGTGTCCAATTTATCTGCTAAAATGAACTCCAGGAGTATTCATAAGACCTTACACAATGAACCTAAAGGCTTCTCCTGCTTCAAGGCATTTTGTGGTGTTCACTTAGTTGTTGCTAAACTAAACAAAATTCAGAAACGGTACTCATCAAATGCTTCTATAACTAAATAGAAGCTAGGTAAACAGAGGGATTACCGAGCCAGATTCAAGGCGACCTTTGTAAACGCTTCCGAAACCACCTTCACCAATCAAATTAGCTGCCCGGAAATTCTGTGTCGCCAAGGCAAGTTCCTTGAACGTGAAGCTTCGCGCCGCGCCCCCTTTTTGGTCCTTGATTTCGTTGCCCTTTCCTCGTGCACACTTTCCCTTCACTGCATAGTCAAACCACAAGACAGTAAGATCAACATTCTTCAGTACACAATGGTAAGTAAAACAATCGAAAAAAGGTTAGCTGCATCTATCCTCTTACCAGCATCATCGCTATTCGCTTTCCTCTTAACACCAACTGCAATTCAAATCACATTCCAAATCAAACTCACATTATTAAAACATTTCATCCACTGACAAAATGAAAGCAAGTGATAACAAATGGAAAGAAAACACACAAAACTAACCCAAAGAATCGTCAACTCTCGGCGCCCAACGATCATGACAAGAATTATCTTCCTTTCGCCGCGGTCTCATGCAAGAAAAGCAACCCATCTCTTCTTGCACGAACCTTCTTACTTCTGTTTCTCCTCTTTCCCCTCACAAAGACTCAATCTTTCACACAAAACCAGATTTGCTAAAGACCAATTCCCCTCAGCTATCTCAAACAGACTCAATCATCATCAGATAAATCGCCTAACCATCAGAGAGACACCAACAAAAACGACACAGAGACAAAGGAAACAAACAAACAGAAACAACTTATGAATGACAACAAAAACCCATCACTGTTCGCTCCCCTAACACAATGCCGGATAAAACCCTAAATCAAAAAAAGGAAATGAAGCTGATATACATTGCACCGCACCGCACCACAACACAAAGTCACAAGTCCTTTACACGGATCTAAATCCAATAACACAGAAAAGCCTCAAAAGCTAAAGACAACTGAGTGAATACCAAAATTCCTAAAAGAGACAAAACCTTTATACTAAGAAAGTACAAGTAGAAACTAAATCTTACAACTTTTTTCCTTACTAGCCCAGATTTTCCGGGTGCTTTTTTTTCCTTATAAAAACCCAATAAATCAAAATACAAAAAAATAAAACAGAGCAGAAAACCAAAAAGTTTCCCCTTTCTTCCCTACTAAGCCACAATCAATATTCCTTCGAGTTCTTGGAAGCTAAAACATATTGTGCCCCTGTTTTAGCGCCACCTTGAACGGTATAATTCTTGAAGAGAAGGATAAAAAATGAAAAACAATTTGTTAATAATAATAATAATAATAATCTTGATTAGGCATTTTAAGAGTGAGAGTGGGCCTTTTGGGAAAAAGGGGAGCAATAAAAGCACAGTGAGTAATAATTATAGCTGCCAAAAGTCGTTGTCACATTTAAACGTTTCAGTGACAGGTGTAATATTACAAGAATGGGCATGATGATTAGTGCGTTTTACTAATTGTGTGCCACTGTTGTAATCATTGGATTAGTGTATTTTAATACTAGTACAGTACAAAAACGGCGACTAGATTTGGATGGATTAAGAAAAAAGAGCCTTTCACATGGGGATTATGGGAATTATTTGACAATTGTTTTCCGCGGTATCAACCACCATCACAAGATTTGATTTGGCTTCTTTATCATTATTTCATTGTTTGTTTATAATTATTCAATTTAATTTTTTGAGGTGGGATTGGTGTAGTAGTTAAAAATGGATTACGGAAACCAAAATGCTTTGGAATGCATGATATATAATAGTCATTATTGTAAATGTCTCATACACCATACACCGCTTATGGATTTAATACACTCAGTCTGGAATTTTGAAAGGTTCCAGTGTCGATTATCAAAATAAAAATGTTATATGTAAACTGTAAAAATTCAAAAGGAATTGAATGTATTTTAAAAGATTTCCCCGGAGTGTTTGGCCAGCAATTCATTTCTTAGTTAAGGTCCTTAACTGAGAAATGGGTGAATTTTGTGCTTGGCCAGCCGTTAACTAAAGCCCTTCGGCCTGAGTCGCCAAGCTTTAAGAGCTCTGTTAAGGCTCCTTAACACGATTTTTCGAAAAAAAATACTGAGTGGGAAGCAACTCTGTTAAGGCCTTAACACGTTTGGGTTCCGTGCCATGTTAACCATATAATATTCCCTACACATCTCTTACACATACCCACATACCTCACACTTCTCTCTCTTAAACACATACCCCACCTCTTACACATTTCTTACAAATCTTTTACACCCCTATAATATTCACTACTAAAACCCGTAAAACCTACTAAATACAAACTCTTATCCAAACACTTTTCTCAATTCTCTACTAACAATTATTTCAATATTCATCTGTTAACTAACACACAAAACTCTACTAGCAAATTCTTGTCCACTCAGGTCGCTTAGTTTTTTTTGGTATTTGGTCCTTTCTCTGTCCACTTTTACTCCTATTTATTCATTTCACACTTTTACACATCTCTTACACCCTCTTACACATATCCTACATACCCCACACTTTTATCTCTTAAACACATACCCCACCTCTTACACCCTACTATTATTCCCACCTAAAAACTACAAAACTCTTAAATCATACCAAACATAACCATATTGACACTACTGTTACTCTACCTAATGAAGCTAATAAGTGGAGATTCACGGGTTTCTACAGTGAACCGGATGCATAAAAGAGAACTAGAACTTGGAATCTCTTAAGAAATCTAACTCATAAATCATGTAGACCATGGTTAGTTAGTGGAGACTTCAATGAATTGCTGTCTAATTCGGATAAACGAGGAGGTGTGCAAATTCCGGAGTGGAGATTGAGAAACATACGAGAAACTATGGATTTTTGTGACCTAACCGAGCTACAATTCAATGGTTACCCTTACACTTGGTCTAACCAACATGATACAGATTCCCTTATTGAACAAAGATTGGACAGATCGGTCTCTTCCCCATCCTGGCTAGATCTATACCCAGAAGCCCACGTCTCCTACCTGTATACCCATAACTCAGACCACTTGCCCATCTTAACCCAGCTGCGAAGACCACCCCAAAGTTGCCAACAATCCCAACCCAGAAACCATCGCCGCTGGTCCCGTCGCTTCCGCTTCGAGAGCATGTGGTTGCGGGTTGATGAATGCGCCAAGGTAGTCGAGGATTCATGGATGGAGGATGTGGAATTCTTGGAGAATGCGGATTCGTGTCGACTCGGGTTGGTTGCGTGGGAGAAATCAAAGTTTGGTTCGGTGAAGAAGAAGCTGAGCCGCCTGAAGGGTGACCTCGAAAAACTTCACAGCCGTCGAGCTACTGACCCAGCGGCCAGATCTGAAATTGCGGAAATAAAGACAGAGCTTGAGGACTGGCTTGACCGAGAGGAACATATGTAGAGTCAACGAGCAAAAGCTCAGTGGATGATTGAAGGGGATCGGAATACGAAATTCTTCCACAACAAAGCAATCACTAGGGCTCGACATAACACCATTGAAGGGCTTAAAGATGAGGATGGGACTGTGGTATCAGTATTTCAGAAAATGGGAGAGATTGTAAATCGACATTTCCAGCAGATTTTCAGCTCCCGGAGACCTACGGGTGAAGATATGAATACAGTCTTGAGGGTCATTGGGGCTCGAGTGGGGGAAGATATTAATCGGAAACTGCGACAACCGTATACCCCTGACGAGGTACGAAAATCTTTATTTGCTATGTCTCCTCTTAAATCCCCCGGTCCAGACGGGTTCCCTGCTTTATTTTATCAGAGATTTTGGAACATTGTTGGCCCTTCCATAACTACATGTGTGCTAAGTCTGCTTAATGATGGAATTTTAAATCCCAAGCTAAATTTTACACATGTAGTTCTTATCCCTGAGTGTAAAAAGCCAGACAACATTACCCAATTTCGACCCATCAGTCTCAGTAACGTCGTTTTTAAAATAGCTTCAAAAGCTATAACTAACCGACTGAAACCCCATATGCCCAATATTATCTCAGAAACCTAGTCTGCTTTTGTCCCTAACCGCCTTATCACTGATAATGTTTTAGTAGCCTATGAGATTAATCATTTCATCAAACAAAGGGTCAAGGGTAAAGAAAACTATATGGCTTTAAAACTTGACATGAGTAAGGCGTATGATAGGGTAGAATGGTGTTTCCTACATAGAGTGCTTGAGTGTCTTGGTTTTGAGGAGAGCTTTATTAACCTCATAATGTTGTGTGTAAAGTCTGTCTCCTACTCATTCTTGCTGAATGGGACAGAACTTGAGACTATCCGGCCGGAGAGGGGGATTCGGCAGGGGGATCCCCTGTCACCATATTTGTTTCTTTTTATTACTGAAGCATTTAGCGCACTTATTCGAGATGCAGAAGAGAGGAAGGTGCTCCAGGGCATTGCTGAGCCCCAGGAGCACCAAGGATCTCTCAGCTGCTTTTTGCTGATGATACCTTGTTGTTTTGCCAAGATAGTGATAGAATAGCAGTAGAGATAGGGGATATTTTGTATAAGTATAGCCTTGCCTCGGGTCAAGAAATAAATCTTGAAAAGTCAACTGTTGTTTTTAGTAAAAACACTAGCGAGTGTGTGCTTCAAGGGATATGTAATGTGCTACTTGTTAAGGTTGTAGAGAAACATGAGAAATATCTAGGGCTCCCTACAGTGATGGGTAGGTCTAAGAAAGAGATCTTCAGTTGGCTTAGGGAGAGAGTCTGGAGCAGGGTTCAGGGATATGGGCATAAACTTTTATCTAGAGCGGGTAAGGAAGTCCTTATAAAATCAGTCCTCCAAGCCATCCCTACATATGTAATGAGTTGTTTCAAACACCCTGATTCTTTTCTACAAGAAATTAATTCTATTGTAGCGAGGTTTTGGTGGGGTAGTGGAAAAGATAAGAAAATACACTGGGAAAAGTGGGACTTACTGTGCGATTCCTGTTACAAAAAATGAACTATATTAACGAAGAGTAGAAGAACAGAAACGGTTTGAGGGATCGAGGCCTGTGCGCACACAGTTTCCTTAAAGTAAATTTGTCCTCACTTACGGTGCTTGAGACGTTGGACAATTGCCTCCCAGAATACAACGATTATACGAAACTACTAGTTGCACACACTAGTAATTTCCGGCGAACTGGAAGAGAAGCCTGGATTACACTGATGGGGAAGAGTATGCAGGAGAAGAGAAGAAGAGAAAGATTTTCTGTGTGTTTCTTCTCTTCTACTGATACGTATTTAAAGTGAGGTTGGAGACTCTTCAGTGTTGTAACTGAAATCTCCATGACTGCACTTCACTAATTGCAGTACTTCAATTACAACAACTTAAGTGTCATTATGCAGCACAAATCAGTCGGGCATTCGTGTACGCAGGTGCGGGCACACGCTCGCACACAAGTTCCACTAGTCCGTGTACAAATCTGGCCAGGATTTGCACCCCCCCCCCCCTTGCGCGCCCGCGTGGAGCGTGCTCGAGACATCTAGCAATACAAGTTGAACACCAAGTGTTGCGTAACAACTTATATACTAGTGGAACCTTCCACTTGCAAATGTTGTGGGATCTTCTATAAATCTCAACAACAAGCAAGCCCATGGATACACAATGAGCGAAGCCCACATCCCTTCCAACTTGATCCAAACATGATTAAACTTGATCCAACTCTTCCTCACTATAGTTTCTCTTCATTTTCCAACAATTCCAAGCGGGAAGGGGGTATGGGATTTCGAGATTTAAAAGCCTTCAACGAAGCAATGCTAGCCAAACAAGGTTGGAGAATTATGACCCAGCCGTCCTCTCTTCTTGGTAAAATATTTAAAGCCAAATATTTCCCCTCTAGTGATTTTACTACTGCTGGAATCCAAAATAGGGACTCTTTTACTTGGAAGAGCATAATGGGAGCTGTAGGGGTTATTAAGGGCGGGATGAGATGGAGAGTGGGAGTTGGAATTAATATTCATGCCTGGAGAGACCCGTGGATACCTCGAGATAGCTGCCTTACTGCCATTACTCCAAATCTGCATAATTTACCTGAGCTAACCGTGGCATCTCTGATTTCAAATGGGAAATGGGAAGAAGAATTAGTACGTACTATCTTCTGGGAAGATGATGCAGACCATATACTTCAGATTCCCCTTCCCAGCCTAAGTATAGAGGATAGCATAACCTGGCACTACACCCCTCACGACCATTACACAGTGAAATCTGGATACCAAGTGGCTAGGAAACTGCGGAAAAATAAGCTTCTGGGGCAGGTGGGAACTTCTAGCAATGTAAATACCTCGGATTGGAGTTGGGTTTGGAAAATTAAAGTCCCAAACAAAATTCGCATTTTTGTGTGGAGAATGATGAGAGACAGACTACCTACCCGACAAAACTTGTGCAAAAGACGTGTCATTAATAAAAAGTTGTGTCATGTGTGTTTGACTCATTGTGAAACACTAATGCATACCTTATATGAATGCACTTATGCACGACTTTGCTGGGCTATATCACTGTTTCCTATGAGTACTATTGTAACTGATCATGTTATGGTGGATGATTGGATCCAACAGATACGAACAGGTTGCAGTGATGACTATCTGGCTACTTTTGTTACCTACTGTTGGCGCATTTGGTCTAGTAGGAATAATATTGTTGTGCATCACAACACTCCTTTGGATGCGCAAGAGACATGTAACTTCGTTTCCAGGTACTTGAAAGCATATCAGGAAGGCGAAAAAATGTATGAAAGGCCGAGACAACCAACAAATGAACAGCAAGCTTGGAGAAATCCTCATCCTGGAATCGTTAAACTCAATTTTGATGGGGCATGGAAAAAACAAAGAGGTGCAGCAGCAGGAATAGTTGCGCGAGGTAGTAACGGTGAAATACTTATGTGGCAAAGACAATTGTATTCCTCCATCGGCTGCCCGGAAGATGCAGAATGTTTGGCCTTAAGAGATGCCGTGCATCTCACCATTGAAGCACAATATCAGAACGTAATATTTGAAGGAGACTGCAGCGCAGTCATAAACAAGGTGCAGAGCACAGAAAGATGCTTGGCCTCTAATGGCAGCATAGTTGAAGAGATAAAGTTGTTAATTCAGTTTTTTAATTCCTGTTCTTTTAGTCTAGTTAGAAGGAATGCTAATGTTTTAGCTCATGAACTTGCAAAAAATGTTAGTGAGAATAGTCGTGGACTCACAGTCTTGCCGGAAGATATACCGGATGTACGTTGATTTTTCGTGATTATATATCAATATTTTCCCCTCAAAAAAAAAAAATCTCTGTTAAAGCCATTTATTATTCATCAACTAGTTAACTCTCAAAACTCAACTAATTAGTTCTTGACCAAACAATCCGCTCATTTTTTTTAAAAAAAATTCAAATGTTTAGAAAAGATGGATTGTTTCTATAACATATATAGAAAGATACTATGTATTACATTTCCTATATAGAAAGATGGATTTTTTTAAATTCGAACGTTAATGTTGTGTAATTTGATAATAAGGCCTACCCGGCCGAAGCATCCTAAAGAACACGGGAATTAATCACAGCTGGGGAAGACATCCAAAAGCCATTCCAGTCTTGGTTCGAAAGTAAGTCCGCAACTGAGTTTCCTTCCCTGTAAATATGTGAGGCCTGGAAATCTATTTGTCCAGAAGGTTGGTCACCGAGAGCATCTATTGCGGTAGTGCCAAGGAATCGAGATGGAATGGGATTCGAAAAGTTGCTCTACATAAGTAGAATCATTTTCTAACCAAAGCTTCTTCCAACCCTGGGCATGCACGGTTTCCACACTGTTCATCGCAGCAATCAATCACGCCTCGAAAACAAAAAGGTTGCCCAAAGGATACACAAAGCATGCAACTACTGGCCCTCTGGAATTTCGGTAAACCCCAACAGCTGTAGCTTTCCTTGGCGACCATTTAGCACTCGTCAGTATTACATTTCATCCAACCCTCCTGAGGGGGATGCCAATAAACATCAATAACCTTCGGATGAGGCGAAGGCCGACCTTGAACACGAAGCGAGTGTAAGGTTCTCAGATCTTCTTGAGTATAAGCCATTGCACCTAAAGCAAGTACATTTGCCTCGCCAAGCAAGCTCCAGAGGGTAGTAAGCACACATCTACGAGAAAGAGTAATGTCATAAAAAATCATACGATTTCAGAAGTTCCAGATCAACCAGACAAGAGTGACTGTGGAGAGGCGCCAAAGTGATCGCAGCTAAGGACTGAAGCGGAAAGACATGATGTAGAGCAAGAGCTCATTCAGACTTGCAGACAACCTGTACGGAATATGAAAAAGTATCAAATAAACGATACCATAAATGTTGCGTGAAAGAACATGCAAAAATGTGATCTATATTTCCTCCAAGGACGAGCGAGCAGTAAACACAAATAGATGGGCCGATGAATCCAATACTGCGAAGCTGAGACATAGTTGGCAGCTTGTCGTGTATCACCAGCCAAAAAGTTACCAAGCGCCTGGGGGAATGTAGGATGCCCATATCCAATCACCCCAAGGAGCAGGGAGAAAGGAATGACAAAGCAACCTTAAGTACTTGCGGCTGAAATGATGCCATCCAAAGACTGAGTCCAAATGCGCGCGCATCCGAATTTGAAGGTGCAAGCCAATATAAAAGAATGTCATGTGCAATTTCTGGAAACGCTAAGCAAAAGTTCTGATGAAGGATTCGGTTGCCAGTAAGCTGAAATAGGAAAATCAAAGTGATGGCGCATGTGGCTGAAGATTTGTACTCGGTCTGCAATACAATATCCAAGCCAATTATCGAACCAAAATCGCACTTGAGAGCCTTTACCCACTAACCACCGTGAATTGTTTTGTAACGTAGAGTAACAATATCCTTAAAACCAAACCAAACCAAACCGAAGAACAAGCATGCGCGCGCAATGAATCCTTAATCGCGAAACGACCAAGGAAAATCGCCATATAAGGAGAGCGCAAATTCATAATGTCCCAAGAAAGTCTGAACAAGAAAAGCCTTATTATAAGCAATAGGGGAGTGAATACCAATACGAAGGCCCCTTTTGGATTTGGGTACGCAACAACGTTTCCAGGAAACGGTGATGGATCCTTTTTTTTGAATTCATCGTGTCTCCCCAGAAAACAAAGTTTCGAATGTAGGATGCCATCCGTTTCAATAGGGAAATCGGCCATCGATAAAACAGCCTTGGATTGTAGATTGAACTAAGAAGAGTGTTACTTATAAGTCAACTCACTTGGTGGTGTACTTTAGTGTGAAATTATTTTGTCTATTGTGAGACTAGTTGGTATGGAAAAATAGAGGACTATATAATGTCTAACCTCCATTTCGTTAAACTTTATACTTGGTGTGACACATAGTTTTAAATAGAAGGTAAATGTGATATAAAGAGTGTTAGGTATTGTGTAATCCCTCCATCTCGTTAAACTTCTATTTATGAGAATGTATAAAATAAAAGTGAACATTGAAAAATTGTAAATGTATGGAGGTTAACAAGATGGATGTAATATCATTTATTCGATACTCTAAGGCCCTGTTCAAATCATTTGAAAATCTATAAACTGAACTGAAATAAATTGAAGTGAACTTATTTCAAGTATAAATTTCAACTACGCAAATCTAAACGCAACTGAACGGGAGTAAACACAACTGAAATAAAGTTGGATTGAATAGAGCCTTATTACATCTTGAATAGCCCGAGCAAACACGGACGCCGAAATGAACAATTCATGGATTTCATTTTAACGAATCAACACACAAGTAGCATCCCAATTTTGCATTCGTTAGATTATCTCTATTCTTTTTATTTTAAATTCAATTCAGTTTAATTTATTTGAGTTCAGATCAGTACACTTTTGTTTCGACACTTTTGTTTCGATGAAATTTAACTTCCAAATAAGTTCGGCATGTTAAAGTCATACATATTCGATTGAATTAAACATAATGTAGTTAATTGAATTAAAGAGAGCTTAAATGTATTGTGCTTTCTCTTTCAAGAATTACTTTTGTGATAAGAAATTGGCAGAGTGTTTTGACATTGAGTTCGTGAGTTAAGTTAAGCCCCCAACAAATTATGTAACGCTACCGTGACTGTTAACTTTGGCACTGAATTCTTTTTTTTGTTTTTAAAACTTCGATTATTATTGATGGGTTAAGAAATCCCGATATTTCTAATTCTAAAACTTAGGGAAAATTACAGTTAAGTCACTTTTGTAGAGCCATCTTTCACAAAAGGCCAACCATTTTGTGAAAACCACACAAAGAGGCAATTGAAGTAAAGATGCTCTTTTATCATGTGTGAATTGTCTGTTATACCCCTCCCTTCTTCTTTTTCCTTCTTTTTTTTCGATTTCTGAACTTACTGTACTTTCACCATTTCTACTTCTATGATTACTTCAATTTATAAGTATAAACATTTATCACACTTTATGAAAATGCTAGTGATTTTTAATTCAATTAACTAAACTTTTTCATTTATTTTATTCAATTTTGTGCAAATTTCAAGATCTGTTCACGATCTTTTCACTATCTCAAATGGTGAAACATAATTAAGAATAATTAAATCCTTAGTTTATGTGAATTAATTGGGAATAATTAAATCCTTAATTTCAATATCTGTGTATATAATAGGTATATATTGTATATACATACTATATATAGTAAATACTTATGTATATACAAGTATACTTAGCAGCGCGGGTAAGAATGAAAATACAAAAAAAAAAAAAACGTGAGGGTTGGGCAGAGTGGTGGTGTCCCTACACGAAGCTGGGCGGTGCCCCCCCCCCC
>JAYMSL010003928.1:0-11734 GCA_036897195.1 Plantago coronopus | reverse complement strand
AGTTATGTTCATTTTTTTTTTGGGCGCATTTCATTTATATACCTCACTAGCGTCCCTAATTACAAAATAAACTTCAATAGATTAACAATTACAAATTGGTCCAAAATCTCACTTCTGCGTTGACTTTCTGTTAAATGTCATATATACCCTTCACAATTCAAAACCCAAAGTTTGTAAAACAATCAGGCCTTAAGGGTAGAAGACAAAAAAAAAACAAGTGTTCTTAATTAGGTTTTAACCTTCCTTTTCCACACACCCGCCATTTTCACGTACCTAACCTTCCGTCTCCTCTGCTACACCAGTCGCCGATTCCACCGATTTTCCGACCAAAAATGCTCCTTTTCAGCTTGGTTCGACTCGTCGTGCAATAATCCAACTGAATTTCAAGTCGAATTGTGTTCTTCTTTTTGCTGCTACAGGCGATTAGGGGTTTGGATTTTTCCTGGTAAAGGTATGTTTTTTGCCACCATAAACAGTCGCCCTAGTGTTATTGTTGTTGTTAGTTTCCGTAATTATAGTGTACAATTGGTTATTTACATCACAAGCAAAACCCTAGGTCTGTTGTTTTGATTTAGTGTAGAATTTGATGTTTTGTAATGACTTGGTTGCACTAATATGTTACAGAAAATGAGTTCAAGGTTCAATATACGGATACACCACTTTGGTGAGCAAACAATTCTGCAAAACATCAAGCCTGGTAAGTATACCTATGCTAAGCTGCTTGATGATGTGATGAAAAATGTGTTAGATGATGTTACAACTGAGAATACACTAGCATTTACTTTGATGGCTGGCTGTGAAGGTGGGGGGGAACCCATTGAAATGATTTCTGATCATAGTGTTAGGTTGATGTTTGAAAAAAACATGACTTATAAGGAGGTTGAAATGTATTTGACAACTGAAGATGCAACTCCTTTGGATATAGATGACTCTAATGCTAGGATTAACAAGAAAAATAAAAGAAGTCATGACTCCATGTTTGCTGATTATGATGATGATGATGTTTATGTACCCCCCCTTCTAGTAAACCACAGGCAGACCCTCCACATAGAAATAGGTACTATAGGAAGAAGTCTAATAAACCAAGACCCCCAAGACCCCCCAGAAATAGTCCACCAAGGTCACCTATCTTTGTTGATTTGACTGGTGATTTTAGTGATGATGAAACTGTAGAAACTGTAAACCATAGTACTCCTCCACAAGCCCCAAATGACCATAGTACTCCTCCACAAGCCCCAAATGACTATAGTACTCCTCCACAAGCCCAAAATGACCATAATACTCCACCTCCACCTCCACCTGATAACATTCAAGTCCCCAATGAGCCTCTGTCTCCATACATTCCCCAGTCATACCAAACTCCAACCAAAACAGTCCCAACTCCAACAAGTGTTGATGTTTCTCAATTTGAGAGCATGATGAATAATTGGTTTGGTGAAGATTTCTTGAATGCTTCTCCTACTCCCAACCCCAACCCAACCAATCCCACTGCTGATACATCTAATCATGATACAACTGCAAACATGGATAATGATCATGTTGAGAGTGAAAATGTTGAGGTTGAGAGTGAGGATGAGTTACAAGATTGGGATTTGGATGAGCCCAAATCACAGTACACATATGAAAGTGAAGATGAGGCTGTTGGATTAAAAAGATGTGATCCAACTAATGGTGTGGATGATGAGGAGGAGGAGGAAGCTACCGATAAGGACAACATTCCACTTAATTACAATTTGGTCCACACGTGCAGCTCACGTGACAACATTTGGCGCCACTGGCTAAGGCTTGTTTGATTTCTGAAAATTGAAAAAGGGCACATGAGTAAATTCCAGGTTTTAGTTCGCTCCTGGTCAAGTTCGCGGACCAAATTGTAATTGTTTTCCATCGTTTGTCCATTGTTGTTATTGTCTGACTAAGGAGGACAATTATGTGAGAAGGTACGCTAGTGAGGTACTATTCTGAGATTTTCCCTTATAATATCTTAACATATGACAATACAATTGAATTATTATGTAAATTATATTTTGTGCTTTGACTCTGGTGAATTGAATATGTCCATTCGCACCATACAAACCTCCATTAATCATGTGTTGCATATGGAAGATTAGGAGGTCTTGGATTCGAGTCTTGAGAGGCACATGTTTAGATGTATGTTTACTTAATAATTTGAAATAGTAATAGTTTTCCGTTTCAAAAAAAAAAAAAAAAAGAAAGAGTATAAAATTTTGTATTTGATTGAATAATTTTAGGATGTTTGAAAATTATGTTAAGGTTCTTCAATAGACAAGCGATTTTAGATTATTATGATTTTTAGTGAAATTATATTAGAAGGGTTAGTCAATTAATATTTTTAAAGCTAATGTTTATTATTATAGGTAAATCGTACCTTAAAATAGTACGAAATAGACTTCTAACAAAAAATAACGGATCGGATTGAATATTGTGCCACGTGATAACCATCAAACGATAACCTGAGTTCAGATCGGTTCAGAGCCGACCTGAGAATAAAAAAGCCCTTCTAAGTACATGTATATTTCTTTTTCTTTTTAATAAAAAGGTCGGAACTGACTCGAAAGCATGTTGTTCAAACTATAGTATGGAATCCTTTTGTGATGTGTTTCCATAACAAGACAACACAACAAAGTAAACCAATACAAAGTTCAAAAAATCCTAAACCAAAACCCGTAATAACTGGATGAAAAACTTCTTACGCTGCAACTTTCTCCAGCTTTGCGAGTTCCTACCTGACAACACCGGCCCTCTTAATTTTAGCCAGCATGAGCTTAAATCTGTCAAAATCATTCAAGGCAGCTCTTCTTTTCTGGTCAATAAGTTTCCTTCCCCATGAACTTTTCTCCCATTTGCCCTTAACATTAGCTGCTCCCATCGCGGCAACAAGAGTTTTCTTCTTGGGACTCCTAATTAATCTCCACCTTGATGTTGGTCAGTTGAAGACGTTTGAAGTTCATCTGAGTCCTTTCCATATCAGGGGCATCTAGAAAAGCCCTGATCTGGTCAATGACATCGACGATGACGACGAGTTTGCCATAGTCCTTTCGGTAGTTGACAAGAGCAACTCGTCCGATCTCAACGTACCTCTTGAACGACATTTTCGTCTCCCTGCAAGCTCCAATGATGTAGATGCCTAGTACATGTATATTTCTTAACAGATAAAGGAATTTCCATCAAATAAACTTAAGTTAATTACAACCGAAAAGTTTTGAGTGATTTGCTATGATCACCCGGGAAAAAATCAAAACACCGTCCTTCTGCAGATCACCCAGAAGCCAAGTTTGTGGAGCTGCTGTTAGCTCCGCCCATAGGCGGAGCTTCCATTGAAGATCCACCTTTGAGCTTGGTGGAGCTTCCATGGAGAAGGATAGAAGAAAAAAAAGGAGAGAAAAGAAGGAAAACAAGAGAAATGACGGAGGAAAACAAAGAAAAAGGAGGATAAGTTTGCTTCCAATCTCTATCTCCAGTAGCCTTCTTCTTCCTTTTTTCAACCTATTTTCCTGTTGCCGACATCATGGTCTCCTGAGGTCGCCGGCGGGCTCCTCTTCTAGGCAGCACCTTGCTGCCTCTTCCTCTTCGGCCTCTAGCTCGCCATTCTCTAATGGCGGATCCTCCTTCCTCTCCCCCTAGCATCTCCCTTCCGCAGTCTTTGGTCTCGAGCTCGGCGCCGCCTCCAGCGCAGCTATCGGCTGCATCAGTCTTTCAGTCCATTCCGGCTTCTTCTGCGTCCGGATCTGAGATCACCTCCCCCATCTGTTTGGTTATTCCTTCTTCCTCCGAGACCAGATCTGTGATTGCTACAGCTACGGTCCTTCCGGCTGCTGCAATCCCCAGATCTGTGCCTCCACCCGCTCCCGCTTCCGCTGCTGTAACTTTGAATAATCAATCGTATTCTGCGATTGCTGGTAAACCGGTATCCTATGGTTCTAGGGCGCCTCGTACGTCTGTGAGTAATGGCAAATCCAGTTCCCGCAAGGAACCCCTGCACCAATTCGCTTTTGGAGATCTGAGTACTAGGAAAGTGGTTGAACCAAAGGAGAAGTCTTGCTTTAATGGGATGCCTGCTATCTCTTTCTCCGATGATGAGGTATCATCTTTGGCTGTGCCTTTTGCGAAAACTATAATTGGTAAATTCTCTCTAGGTATACCCAAAATTGCTGATATCTCGTTGATGTTGAAAAATCTTAATCTGAAAGGGGGCTTTTCTGTAAGCTTCATTGATAAACGTCATATAGCTATTCAGCTTAACCTTGATGAGGATTATATGTTTATGTGGCTCTTAGAAAATCCAACAGTAACTGGTTTGAGTATGAGGTTTTTCAAATGGTCCCCTACTTTTTCTCTGGAAAATGAATCCCCCATTGTGCCTATTTGGGTATCTTTTGAAAAATTGCCCATATTCCTTTTTGATAAGGAGGCACTTTATGAAATTGGAAAACTTCTAGGTAACCCAGTGAAAGTTGATGGTTACACGGCTAACAAAAGCAAGCTCAATATGGCAAATGTGTGTATTGAAGTAGATGTCTCCAAACCCCTCCCCCCTCATCTTTGGCTTAAAGTTATGGGCAAGGGTACGGTCATTAAAGTGTCATATGCTAATGTTCCATATTTTTGCTCTAATTGTAATAAATTGGGACATGACAAAAACCATTGTTTGGCAAAAGATTCTGGGATCTCTGTGGATGTTGGTGCAGGTGTAGGTGTTGCTGTTTCTTCAGAAGAGGTATTAACTTCCAATACCACAGTCTCTGGGGAGGATCTTGGATCGATAGGTCAGGGGAGTGGAAGAGGTTTTAATCAGCACTATCCTCCAGCGGCAAATTATAGAGGAGGAAGGGGAGGTAGAGGTTTTCGAGGAGGTAGGGACTCCAGGAACTTTGCTGGGGGAAGGGGAGGGGGGGAGAGGTGGATTTGTTAATCCACCACATCTTCATAACCTTCAACAAAGTGGCCATGGGGTGCAAACTACTCTAGAACATCAACCTCATCCTGCCTCTGATATGAATGCAACTGAAGAAGAGTTGAGTACTACTAATCCCTCAAATGAACTTGTGGAGGTTGAAGTAGAGCCCCTGTCTCTACTTCATTCTCCAAATCCTTTTGCTCTTCTAGAATCTGTTGGAAGGGTGGAAGTGGATACTCCTTTCGAAGGTATGTTACTGGAGGAGGCCCCTGTGGAGAAGGTACCGGAGTCTGCAGCTGTTTCTGAGCAGAAGATTCCTGAGTTTGAACCAATTGTGCTTTGCTTGAACAGGAGAAAATCATCTGATGTTCTGTTCCCTGCTCCTCTGGAAATTGATTACGTGGAAATGGAGAGCTCAGAACCCTTATCTCCCCAGGGTAATGTTATTGAAAATGCTAATGCAACGCTGAGAATGATAAGATTTGATGCTGCTAAAGTAGTGGAAATAGAAGAAAATTTCTCTTTTGATGAAAACCCTATTTTTCAACTGGAACCTTCTCCTCCTGTTTCTTTGGTCTCTCCATTTGGTCCAAGACCTAGGACTACTAGAAACTCTTTAAAAACTGCTTCTGCTGTTCAAAATTCTTCTGAAAACTCACAGCCTTTGGGTAGTAATGGTAGAAGGAGAAAAAATAAAAATAAGGTTTCCCAATGAAGTCTATGTTTTGGAATATTAGAGGGATAGGTAATAAAGCCTCTCAGCAACAATTGTGGTACCTTCAGAACTTGGAAAAACTAGACTTTTTTGCTATTATAGAGCCATTAGTGACATTAGATAGCTTTTATTACTGTAAAAAATTTAAAATGGATAAAGTTGTTTCTAACTGTTCCAACAAAATTTGGCTATTTTCTTCTATTTCCTATTCTATAGAAGTTGTCAAAGATCATGATCAATTTCTCCATTGCATTGTTTCTTCTACTCTCCTACCACTACCTTTTCATCTTACTGTAGTATATGCTAAGTGTACTAGAGGTGAGAGGAAAGTGCTTTGGCAGGAGATGAGAAATATAGCTGTTTCATCAGGTCCTTGGGTTATAGGGGGGATTTTAACATCATTACTTCGAGTAGTGAAAGGTTGGGAGGTGCCCCTCCAGATATTTATGCTATGAATGACTTTGCATCTTGTATCATAGACTGTGGGTTAGCTGACATTGGATTCACAGGTCTTCCCTTTACTTGGCAATGGAGGGATGTAAAACAAAGGTTAGATAGAGTATTGTTCAACCAACCTTGGCTTGACATGTTTTCATGGAACAGTACCAATCATGCAGTAAGAAGATGCTCAGATCACAGACCTATTGTGGTCTCTTCTAATGTTTCTAATCCTCAATCTGTAGGCACTTTTAGATTCCAAAATATGTGGTTACAACATCCTAAATGTTTAAACACTATTAAAATGCATTGGAGTTTACCTGCTAGGCAGGTTGGTTTAAAAAAATTGTGGGAAAAACTTCATAGACTCAAGCAACATTTGGGTTGGTGGAACAAAAAAATTTTTGGTAACCTTTTTGTGAAACTGAAGGCTGAAGAGCTGAAAGTAGGGATAGCTGAATCTGAATACCACAATAATCCTTCTCTTGCTAACAGGGCTGAATATCTTGAGTGTTCAAAAAAATTCCAGGACTTGTTAAATATGGAAGAGGAATTCTGGAGACAAAAATCTAACTGCAAGTGGCATATGGAGGGGGATAGGAATACCAAGCTATTTCATCATAGCATGGTGAAGAGGAACAGAAGGAAAGCATCCATTTTTCAAATACATGATCAGGGAAGAATACTGTCCTCTCCGGAGGAAATTCAAAAATCTGCTAAGTTACACTTTGAGTCTATGTTTATAGATAATATCCCTATTTCTGGAACATTTGATCAGTCTATCTTTGAATCTCTGATCTCTGATGATGTCAATTCCTCTTTGTGCAGGGCTCCCAACTTGGCTGAAGTTAAGGCAGCGGTATTTGACCTGAGCAGAGACGCATCTGCAGGGCCAGATGGCTATTCTGCTCTTTTCTTCCATGCCAGTTGGGATATCATTAAATGGGATATGTTGGAGGCAGTTGAGGATTTTTTTAATGGAGCAACTCTGCCAGTTGGTATCTTTGCTACCTCTGTGGCTCTTATTCCTAAGGTAAATAATCCTGAACAATGGAAAGACTATAGGCCCATAAGTTTGTGTAACTGTACTCACAAAATAATTACCAAGTTATTAAATAAGAGGCTGGCATGTATCCTTCCTTCTCTGATTTCTGAAATCCAAAGTGGTTTTCTGCAAGGTAGACTGATAACTGATAACATCTTGCTAACTCAAGAAATGGTCCATTCTTTGGATGCTAAGTCTAGAGGCTCTAACATCATTCTCAAGTTAGATATGATGAAGGCCTATGACAGACTTAACTGGAAATTTTTGGAAACAGTTTTGATGGCTTTTGGGTTTTCTCAAACCTGGGTGAATCTGGTGTTGAACTCTGTTAGGAACTGTCACTTTAGCATTTTGTTAAATGGGGTTTCGTGTGGTTTTATAAAGTCCGAACATGGTCTGAGGCAGGGAGACCCCCTATCTCCTGCCCTGTTCATTTTGGCCAGTGAATATTTCTCAAGAGGGTTAAACAGACTTTTTACTGAAAATCCCAGCCTATTTTTGATACTAAAAGGAACTTTTCTGTGAGCCATCTTGCTTATGCGGATGATGTGATTATCTTTTCAAAAGGGTCCAGGGATGGGTTAAGGAAGATCATGGCTTTTCTGCACCATTATGAGGAAATATCAGGCCAGAAAATCAATTTGGAAAAAAGTAATTTTTACTGTGGTAAGAATGCTAATGTTGAAGCTATTCAGTCTGTCAGTGGTATCAGTTATCAGCTTCTACCTTTCACCTATCTAGGTGCTCCAATTGCGAAAGGTAAGAAGAAAATCATGCTTTTTGAGCCTCTAATAGCCAAAATCAGGAAAAAGTTGGAAGGGTGGGATATATCTAAACTTTCTCAAGGAGGTAGATGGACTATTATTAGAAGTGTGCTTTTATCTTTGCCAGTCTACCTTCTGCAAATTATCAGTCCTCCCAAACAGATTTTGAAAATGCTGGACTCTTTGATTTCTAAATTTTTTTGGGGCACGTCTTCTTCAGGGAAAAAGATGCATTGGTCTAAATGGAAGCCTATTTGTAATCCTATACCTGAAGGGGGGTTAGGGGTTAGGAACTTAATTGACATGGATAATACTTTTTCTGTGAAGCTTTGGTTTAGGTTTAGGGAACAGAACTCTCTGTGGGCTAAATGTATGAAGAAGAAATATTGCAAAAATTTGTTTCCTGGATCCATAAATCATAAACCTACTGACTCCAATGTGTGGAGAAGAATGTTGAAATGGAAATCTATTACTGAGCAAAACTGTTTTTGGCAAATTGGGAAAGGTGCTTGTTTTTTCTGGGAAGATGAATGGTCTAATCTGGGTCGGTTGAAACACCAGGTTGCTAGTGAAGTGGTAGACCATTCCCTGATAGACTCCTTTATGGAGAATGAAACTTGGAATGCTGTAAAAGTGTCTGATTGCCTCCCTCTTCACTTAGCAGTCAAAATAGTCTTAATTCCTTTAGATTTGGAGTCTAAGGCTAGGCCTTTGTGGAAACTTACTGTCGATGGTTCTTTCACTGCTAAATCTGCTTGGCAACTTATAAGAACTAAATCTCCTGAAAACATCATTTTAAAGCAATTGTGGAACAGTAGAATATCTCCTACTGTGTCCATATTTTGGTGGAAGGCTCTCAAAAATTGGATACCTGTGGATGTGAACTTACAAAGGAAAGGTATTAGCACTGTGTCTAAATGTCAATGTTGTAATCAGCAGGAAAGTCTGAATCATGTGTTAATAGAAAATCAGGAAATACAAAAAGTGTGGTTGTGGTTTGAAAATGTTTTTCAAGTTCCTTGGAGAGGCCGATTGTCTGTGTTAGCAAAATTGAAAGCTTGGTTTTATTCTTCTGATTCTGTCAAGAATGGTCACATTAGGGTTCTGATTCCTTTAATGATAGGGTGGTTTGCTTGGTTGGCTAGAAATGATGCTAAACATAATAACATAAACATTTCAGCTGATAGGATCATTTTGAAAGTTTTGAATTTCATTCATTTGTCTAGTAAGGCTAAACCTTTTGCCAAATGGGAATGGTTTGGTGATTTGCAAGCTGCAGATTCTTGGCAGATTCCCATTTCTTTTCCTCCTGCTCCTAAGGTTATTTCAGTGATATGGAAGCTCCCGCCTGCTCAGTGGACTAAGGTGAACTCCGATGGGGCCTTTTCCCAGGCTACTAAGAGGGCTGCTGCTGGGGGATTGATTAGAGATGATGAAGGGAGAATTTTGAAAGCTTTTCAGGTCTATCTTGGTACTTCATCTGTTCTATACGCAGAGCTCATTGGGATTTGGCAAGGTCTAAAATTTTGCAAAGGCATGCACTTGGATGGCATCATAGTGGAGACTGATTCGCAAGTGGCAATTGCCTTAATAAACAAGTCTACAAAGCAGTGGAATTGGACTGTAAGTATTCTCCTCTCTAAAATTTTAGATTTGTGCAATAGTCTAATGGTACAATTTTCTCACTTGTACAGAGAAGGCAATGCAGCAGCGGACTGGTTGGCCACTGATTCCCTGCAGTCGGCAAAAACAATGGAATATGCTCCTGCTGATGTCCCCATCCCTGTGAGGAGATATGCATACACTGACAAACATGGTATCCCATACCTCAGGAAAACTAAAGGATGAGCACTTATTTGTTGACAGTTGCTGGGCAACTTTTTGGTAAGCTGGTAAGTAAGGTTTTTATATTACTTGGTCTTTGGTGTATGGGTGGGTTTGTCTGGTGTTCTCCCCTCTTCTCTGTTATGGTTTTGGCCAGGATTTCATACCGAAAGGTTGATCTTGTCCCTCCTGTTCAGAGATTCCCCCTTGCAATTAAACTGTCATATTGTTATCTTAGAACTTACATGGAATGTTGGATAAATGGAGTGAGTAGTTGGGTTTTGGTGTTAATTGCCTTTGCAGGCCTTAAGCCCCCTCCCAATGAACTTCTATTTATTTTATTTCTCTATTGGTCTTTGAATGGCAGTGTGATGCTTTGGTTGCTTACCCTGTTGTTGATTTTGTGTATCTGGTGCTGTGTCTATTCTGACCTTTCACTAGTTTTTGATGGCAAGGTTTTGGCCTGGAGAGTCGACTTAATAGTTACTCTAGTCCCTCCTTGTTATCAGAACCCCTTAGTAGTAAGTATGATTTCTAGTTACTTTGGTGCTTATAAGGAATGTTGGATAATAAAGGTGCGTAGTTGGAATTTGGTGCTGATTCCCCTAGCAGGGTTTAAGCCCCCTTCCAATGATCTATTTATTATTTTATTTCTCCTTTGGTACCTTATAACTGGATTGAAGGTTTGCTGCTTCTCCCTGTTGCCTTTGCAGGTTTTTGCTAGGAGGCTTTGGGTGAACTGGCCCCAGATTCTAACTCCTAACTATCTGACTGATTCTAACAGTTTCTCAAGGTGGTATAATCATTTGGTAGAGAAGGTGTTATGCTTGAAGCAAATTTACTTCTGGAAATTTGTTAAGTGTAATATGAACCATACTTTGTCAGTCCTATGTAATTTGGTTATGATTTGGGCTACTATATATATCTTGACTTCGAACAGTGAGGCTATTGACTGGAAGCCATGCCGGTATAGCAATCTGGAATCCTGCCATCAGCTACAAGACTACTCCAACTATAGTCTCATTTTGTGTACTAGTTATGTGTACTGGTATTTGGAGAAAGTCTTGTATGTGTTAGGTATCTTTTGTGATTTCATGGGTTCTTATAAACCCCCATGATGTATAATTATTGGTATGGAATAAAACGGTGATGTTAACCAAAAAAAAAAAAAAAAGAAAAAAAGAAAAAAGAAAAAGGAGATTTAGTAATAAAAGCTTTAATATAACCAATGGGGATTTGTTGGAGAAGAAGGAAGAAGAGTTGAAGAAGATGGTGATTGTGAAACAAAAAGTTGGATATTGGAGTTAAAATTGAAAATTTAAAATTTGAAGGGCCATCAAATCAAAATTAGTTAAGGCATGTTTGGGTGTGAACTTCAAAAAATTGATTTTTCGGACTTAGATGTGTAATTGATGGTCTAACTGTTATTCAAATGTAATGAGAGAATCTAAATAGGGTGCTCAATGTAATTCACCCAAATTTAATTACAAATACTAGTTCAGTGAGGTGAAATGACATGAACATTAAAAGAGTGTATTGTTGACATGCTTTTTAAAATCATCCAAATCTTTCATTGAATCGTACAGTTGGGGTTTTTAATCAGGAAGGACTGACATTTGTTTAACGACATAACTGATGTAACAAGATTGAAGATATCTTAATGCTAAGGATTCGAAAAACAACACATTTATGCCTCTGTGGCCAGAAGAATTAGATGAGTATTGTTTGCCAGCCAGAGGAGAGTACGATCAAAAATGTTGGAGAAGCTCAGCCCTACCCATCCCAGTCCACTACAAAATGCAACAGTTATCAGAGAGAAAGCTAGAGAATAATCGCATTTCGATGAAGCCTTTGAACAATTCAGTAGATGCCAAATTCAACTAAATGACTACCTTTCCATCCTCTCCTTTTACGGGTGTTCGCAACCATTTTAGATAGTGTATTGGTGGCTAATGAAATTGTTGAAACTTGATTTTGAAAAGGCCTATGACTCGGTGAATTGGATTTTCCTTTTTGACATGCTAAAATTGTTG
>JAYMSL010003927.1:0-11736 GCA_036897195.1 Plantago coronopus | reverse complement strand
TAAAAGTAATAAAAAGTTTCCATTTTTAGAAATGGGGCTGGGTTGAGCGGACGCCCAAAATGGCAAAATGGGGCTGGTTTGAGCGGACGGAGGGAGTATTATATAAGGAAACACAAACAAATTTGGAAAAAAATATAAAAGAACAGATCGAGATTTTGGAAAATATAACTTATTAGCCCTATTAAAATTAGGAAACCAATTCTATTCCTCTATATAAGTATGAGAGATACACTGATTTTCTTCGTCATTCTCATAACCCACTGTTTCTTTCTCCTCCCAGTTATTGACCAAAACATGGACATGCAGAGTGCTTTGATTTCCCTTAATGACGAAAAGTTCAAGATCAGAATGGATTCTTCATGGAGTAGGCCTGCCCTGTATCATGATATCAAAGCCTATTGCATCGACATCGTCTTGAACTGCGAAATCATAGTCCAAGATTGGGTTCTTGGACCGGATTACGTGTACTTCCTTCAACAGCATCCACCCAACACATTCCCAACAAGGGACACCACCATCCATCACCACGTTCTCAACCATTCTCGTTGGACCAAGCGAAAACTTGTTAGGGAGTTGCAAGGCTATAGGACGCGAAATCACAGATCAATGGTATGTGCCGGAGCCCTACCGTTCCAAGATGATCATCCGAGCCGCTTCAGACACATTGAGGATAATCGAGAAATTACCCCCTGGGCATGATAGCGTAACCCTCAAAGCGGATTTTGTTCACATCATCTTCAACTACCTTTCACCAGAGAGCGTTGAAGTTCCGCATATGGTTCCTGCGACAGATGAAGCTATCAATAAATTGGAGCGCAGGGTAGTATCGGCATCTGATTTGATTGCCACCGGAAAGGACTGCACAATTTGCTTAGACGAGCTTCCTGCGGGTTCTGAGGCAGTTAGCATGCCGTGCTCACACACGTTTCATGGTGATTGCATAGAGACGTGGCTCAGGACAAGTCATTACTGCCCTCTTTGCCGATTCAAGATGCCCGCGGTGAATGATGAGCCGACTAGCTAGCTGAACCTTCTTATCATTAGAACAGTTAAAATCTTCCAGTTGTATTTTCTTGATTTAGTTGATCGGATCGGCTTCATTAGTGAATGCATATGTATTGATCTTCAGGTTGGCAATTTAAAATTCATACTGTTTTTGTTGCACTTGCTTCTTGATTAATTCAATTCAAGTTTGCCTTTATCTATATATCATTGTTAAATTTTCTTGCTTTTGAGAAATCTGTGTACCTAAAAGAAAGTACAAGCTAAGTACAAAGGGGCGATTTCTATAATGCGGCTAGACCTATACCTTAGAATGTCTTGTTCTGTTCATAGGAAAATGTTGGCCAATTCGCTTAAGGCTGTAGGCTGTGAAAGTAAACAAAATCAGAATCGTATTTCGAATAATCAATCCACCTCAACCTTCCAAGGATACTACTTGGCCACCTATCGTCTAACTGAAGTACTCCTATGAAGAAATCAACCTCCTCTAGTATTCTCTGATCATCTATTTTGATCATTATAACATTCATGTATACAATTGCTAGCTACATAAACATCACAAGTTCTAAACTACCCTGCAGTCCTGTCAAGAGAAGTACATTGCAGAAAGAAAGCAGAATGTCAATGCAATCATCCAGTTCAACTAATCTTCTATCACTCTTTGTTACTTGTTGAGAATTCTACTATAGTATTATGAGTTTGTCTGTCAAACACATAATCCCAATGATAAAACTTAGGAATCAATGAGTAAAGTAACTACACAAAGTTACTGTTATCAAAGCAAAAACAGTTTGCAGATAAAGTCAAAGGCCATTTCATGATAAGTAAACAACAGATATGGCCACTGCTCAACAAGATTCATATAATCAAGAAATAACACCAAACCATATCAGTTTAGTCTGTTTAGAATGATGGACAGATGATTGAAACAATAAATCATACAAAAAAGTTTCCAGGAAAGCAAATGAATACCAGTACAAGACCAAGAAAAAGAAAGGTTTGATGTAATGAGTACCTTTGAAACTGCAGTTTTGTTGAGCGAAGAAAGGACAGATTGTTGCCAAAAATGGTGAGAAGCAGTAGATGGATGAAAAAGGATAAGGGGTAGTAAGATCAGTTAAGGAGAAAAGCAAATGACAGATAGAATTTGTTGGGGGTTTTAAACTAATTTTTGGTGAGTGGTTTTCTTTCTTTCTTGGTTTTGTATTGTTTTGCATAATGATTGGTGTGTAATTAAGCAGCAAACTAACTGTAGTGTTAAGAAATGGACAAAAGGAAAATGATTGTTGTGATTAGGAAAAGGGGAAAGGGAAAGTGAGCAGTGATGGACAAGAGACAGGCAATGAGACATAAGAGGTAATAACAATGTACGAATAATTGGTCCACTTTTGATGATAACAGAAAATTAGTGTCAGTACTGTTTTTGTTTCTTTTGGCTAATGGCTCACCAACGACAAACCTGTTCATTATTCAAAGAATCTCTTTAAGATTTTTCTTGTTTCCTCCATGCTCCATCATCTATCTTTCCTTCATTAACATTAAAAATGTCGGCAGCTGCTGCTGGTGGAGTGTACTAATATTCTGAAGAAGTTGTACTGGGACAACGAAGCGCAGCTCAGTTGGTAAGACGATTTCCCTCCAACCAATAGGTCAGGGGTTCGATTCCCCTTTGCCTCTTCAAAAAAAAAAAAAAAAGAACTTGTACTAGAAATGGGCAGGAGATAAAATCAGATGATAAGTGTTGAGGATAGGCTCATATAACTTTAAAATTAGTTTAGTTCTATTTAGTTTGGTTTTGTTAAGTTTAATTTGCCGTTTATAAAAATGTTTAATTTAGTTTAGTTTAGTTCAGTTTAATACAGTTCAGTTTAATTTAGTTTGTTCAGTTCAGTTTAGGTCAGTTTGTTCAGTTCAATTCAGTTTAGAATTGCGTACCTCAAATTTATATTTAAAATAAGTTCAGTTCATGTTCATTTAATTCAGTTTAATTTTTAGAAATTTTCAGTCAAGAGTGTTAGATGCGTAGATTTTGGGAGGGTTTGGATCCAAGTAATATGATTTTCCCTAATTTATTATTTTGGTTATCAATGTATAATTTTCTAAGTGTTTATTTAGTTCATATTAAATTCAGATTTATGAACTTCAGATGATTTCAGTTTACATAAATTTGGTTCATGTTTAATGAGTCGAAATTTATACTCCAATTCAATTCAATATAATTTGGATTAAGTAAGTTCAGTTCAGTTCATTTCGACAATGAAACGATACTCAATTGGTAATGTGTTTCCTTTCCAACTAATAGGTGAGACAAATGGAGAACTATTATTGATCTTCATTTTGCCACTTCCCCAAAAAAGCAGTTAAGTTCATTATAAAGATTTCCGGGCGAATTAAATGATGATTTAATAATGGAGTCAAGAAGTGTGACATGTGAGAGAAAGCTCTCCAACCTTCTCTAGTCTGAAAGGTTATGAACTATCAATGGTACTATGGTAGGGCAGGAATATGGATAAAAGTGGAGCATATCTATACTTACCTTTCAAGATCTATTCAATTATAGATCGTTTTTTTGGATTTTTCGAAAGATGCTACTTTCTTCAAAGTGTTGAGTTAAGTTTTTGTGTTTAAAGATAAGAGCTAGCATTGTGGGATGTGGCATGTTCACATAAAGGTTTAAAGTCATTAGGTTTTAATTAAAAAAAATCATTTTATGTAAAAATGTATTCAATAATTTGGCTAAATAAAGCTAATCAATAAAGGCGTTCTTGTATGAAATCGTAACAAGGAAAAAAACAGTATATAACATTCAAACAAACACTCGTCGAGTTAGCTGAAAAAATATTTTCTTCTCCGAACACTAATAATAATGTTTGACGAAAAATAATAATTTACCAAACTCCAAATATTACTACAATAAAATTTTGGACCACAATATACATTTTGGACGTTATCATATATAGTGGGGTTTGTCTTACAATGACTCACCAGGCTATTCCATTCACTTGTGGGGCAACTACAGGTGCGGATGTTGCACATTAAATTTTACTTCACTTGTCCCGTTCAACTTTATAATTGACACTTTCAGATAAAGGTTTAAAGTAATTAGATTTTGATTAAAAAAATCATTTTATGTATTCAAAAAATTTATCAATAATTTGGCTAAAATAAAGCTAATCAATAAAGGCATTCTTGTCGTAATATGGTAAAAAGAAATACTCCCTCCGTTCCACAAAATTTTACCCACTTTCCGTTTTTGGATGTCCCACAAAACTTTACCCATTACCAAATAAGGAAGTTACCCCACACACTAAAACATTATTTTAACATCAATTCACTTCTTTATCACCACACATCATCAAAAAATAACCTATCTCACTTACTTTTTCATTTTAACTCCATTAATTTAACTCATTTTATTAAACTGCGCGCAAACCCTAATGGGTAATGTTTTGTGGGACGGAGGGAGTAGTATAGAACACCCAAACAAACACTCATGCGGTCTGGAAAAAAATAGTGTTTTTTCCGGACATTAATAATTCTTGACGAAAGTAATGATTTATCAAACTCCAAATATTACTGCAATAAAATGTTGGACCACGAAATATATCTTGGACATTATAATAGTGGGTTTTTGTCTTACAATGACTCACCGGACTATTCCATTCACTTGAGGAGGCAATTACAGGTATTGATGTTGCACATTAAATTTTACGTCCTGCTGAATTTTATAATGTGAATGTGGTGCAGTGACAAAAATGAAGTAAAAATTCATATGACAGTTTTCATTTACAGAAATGTACAAAGTTTTGCTGGACAACTAATTATAACTGGAAATAAATGAAATTTAGCGGAGTGCCGGGACACCTTTCAATTTTTAATTTCTTTTTCAAATAAAATGTAGGAAAAGGTAAAGAAGAGTTATGATTTGAAAACTAATAATAATGATAAAATTTTCTTCTCAATGATAAATATCATTGTGAAACGTTACAACAAATCTTCTTTCTACCTCATTTCTAGTAGTATTATTATTATTATCATAGAATTGTTAATGTAATGTTATTTTTCAATAACTGAATTTTCTTTGTCGAACCGTTTTTACTAAACGTTAATGTAAAATATCATTATGAAACGTTACAATAATTACTAGAAATGAGGTAGAAATAAGATTATTTTTTTATCGTTTCATAATGATATTTATCATAGAGAAGAAAATTTTATCATAGGAAAAAAACTGATTTTTCTTAGCAACTTGGAAATTTGGGTCAACTCGACAAAATTTCACACTAAATTGAGACGCCGGCCCAAACTTGATCGCCTCCAGACATGGTCCAGTATCCAGGTGCATTTAAATGAAAATTAGCCAAGACAAAAGAAGATAGTACTAAGACTTAATAACAACAAAATTTCAACATACCCTGTATACATATAGCAGCATGCCAACCAAGGATATATAATATATTTATTGTATCTTAGACCATATTGCTTTGATTACATATGATCACCATGAACAGTGAGATTGGCAAGTGTTTTGAGATTGAAAGGACGAATTCGCGAACGACCCCCATCCCACAGTGCCTTTGAGATGAGCTTGTAAGTGTGTTCCGACGGATGGAAGAAATCCCAGAATAAGTAATTGTTCGGGTTTTTGCACATAGTGTAGCCTTCTTTTCCACACTGCAATTCTCCTCCAAGTCTTCCGTATCCACAACATGCATTGTTCACATCAGAAAATCCTACAAGTTGTGGAATTGAGAATTCAGATTTGTAACATGAGTTTTATTGGAAACGGCAAGATATATTTCACGTATTATGTACAATCAGAGGC
Source organism: Plantago coronopus (assembly GCA_036897195.1). NCBI lineage: Eukaryota > Viridiplantae > Streptophyta > Magnoliopsida > Lamiales > Plantaginaceae > Plantago > Plantago coronopus. The sequence continues at coordinate 5,909 of JAYMSL010003927.1, read as the reverse complement.
CATAGCCTAACTCTGTTTTACTCGGCACACATTTACAAATATCGCCAAAACCTCCAACACTACTCATCAAAAACTCAAAGATCGCCAAAAGATTTGTAACATAAGTGGAGCAATGGTTGGTTGAAAAGTTGGATGAGACAGTCTACAAAAACATCAGTTTCATATACACATAACAATGATGTTTTTAAAACTCCCAGGAGCCAACTAAAAAGCTTCTTTTTTTTTAATAAAAAAAAAATTGGAAAAATATGTCCCGTCTATCTCAAGAATTTGACATAGCTAATAAGCTAACGATAAACAGAGTTATTTAAGAACTTACTATATCGTTTAGGGTTGGCTTGGAAGGTCTGAACAGCTTTGTAGACGGCCCCAAAGACCCCAACTGAGCGCGGGTATTTGGAGGGAATTGACTTCACCAAAGACTCTAAACCCATGTTATAACTCTTCACCATTTTGTTCATCTTACCATAACACTTGGTAACAGGTGCACTTGGCAAGAGTGCCCTGGCAGGAACGCATCCCACCGGACCTAGGGAAAACACGGCGACCCTGCGAGCTCCTAGTTTGTGGATTGTGTCCAGAAAGTTTACAACTTCTGATACCATGGACTTCACATAAGCATCCGGGGTGAGTGTTGCTGTATTAAAAGGCTCGAAATAGTTGAATATATCGTTGGACCCAGATTCTAGGAAGAATAGGGATTTTTCAACGAGTTTTCTTTCGATGTGCTTTTGTTCGACTAGTGATTTGAATTGGGCTAGCTGATCTTGCAATGGAATGACTCCCTGTGGTTCATGATCAAGTATGTTAGATGATCATATCTTTCTTCACATTCATTAAAATCACTTCATATAAAAACTTACTCTATTTTATTTTTACTTAACTTATGAAAATATACTTGTTTAAACATTCATAAAAGGTTGATACGCGAATATCTTACAGAGTCATTGTTCGTTGCTCGTAAAACACCGCTCCCTGCGCTAGCAAAGTTGATTCCATTAGAAGGATAATTCTGTTGAGTTCCATTCACAATCTCACTCTGTGCCTCTAGAAATGGTTTCTGCAAAGGGAGTCCAACAAATTGTGCTGCCATTTTCGACATTCAGACATTTAGGTAAGCTCATATCATAGAGAAAAATAAAAATGTGAATCTAAGTATCAGAAACATCTAAATTCCTGGTATATCTGAATGTTACACCCACTTGAAATGATGACAAGTGTCCAATTGAGAGGTTTTTTATTTATTTTATTTTTTAAAAAAGATTTTTTTCCCAACCCTAGTACACATGTCACGATCTGAGGGGTTTTCTGGGGGTGTCGTAATGGTTCAGCCCCAGCACCAGCATCTAAAAAAAACCTAACTGTTAAACTGTCTAATACATATTGTTCTCTTATCATAAAAATTTAAATAAAAAATGTATAATAAAAAGAATACGAATTTACTTACAGATGAAGTCTGCCACAGTCCTGCCATTAGTGAATCTTCCGGTCGGGCGGTGGAAGAAGTTGGAACCATAAGGGGGGAAATCGGCTTGAGCAGAGCAATTCCGGTTGAAGTGATTGTTACCTGCATCAAAAATGGAGTCTCCAAAAATGAAGATTGCAGGAACATTGGATCCAAGTACAGAAATAAGAAGACTAAAATGCAGAGAAATTATGAGGAATTGTCTCTCCATGATGAGCTCTCAACTTCTCAATTTCCCAATCTGTGATAAACTGATTGTTATGAATTGATTAGAGCTTCAGAATATAAGGAAAAGTGATGAGCTAAAGAGAGAATAAGGTCAAAAAATTGAAACAAACACACAAGGTAATTGCATGCATGACAAAAGTGTAACAAACTTGCATCATCACTATTATACTTCACAAAAACTGTGACAACTTGTAACTCCAATAACATCATCCTTTTGTCTCTTTCTCGGTATCTTGATTGCTAAAAGGAACTCCCCCCCCCCCCCGGTATATATATCAAAGTTCACATAAAAACCCCATATATTACTTTCTTATATTCATTGTAATGTCAACTGAGTCAACATTAATATTGGTAATATATAATCCGATGAAATCATTATTGAATCATATGCATTCCATAAATAATTGTAGGGTTTCGAAGTAAGTTTGAAAGAGGTCAGTCTACATGTAATATTTACGAATAAATATATAAAACATAAACATGTGGGTATCTAAGTAATTGAATTTAAGGGGATTTAAAAGTAATATTTACAAATAAATATAGAAGACAAAACGTATTCATACTCATTCTTTTCTTTTGACCTGAGAAGGGGTCAAAATGTGAAGTCAGTAATCACTACTTCAAGTAAAATTCAGAAGGGAACAAGAGTTGCAAAGAATGAAAATGAACAGAGAAAGAAGAGAATTTCACTAGCCTAGCATAGCCATAAAAGCAAGTACTTGTAGGATCAGAAAAGACGCCATCTTCCCTCAGCAAATTAAAATTTTGAAATTTGCAAAAATCATTCATCAATATCTCTGGTCTGATGAAAATTAGTGAATCTTCATCCCGTCAATTTTCTGGATGTATAGAAGTAAATAATAAAGATGTTTTATGGTGTGATTAGAATTGAAGGGTGATTTACTATTTAACCCCTCTAGGCATCTAATGTTAGAACAGAGGGATGACACCCAAAAACACTACATTAGTACCCTGATATATGAAAAACATTACAATTTTCGTACTTATTCAATACTAGAGTTGGTACACCACGCATAGCGCGGTGACCATGTATCTTTTTCAAACTTATTAGACGGTATAGTGGCCTATGTTGTATCTCAAAACACCTATCGTACTAATTTGTTAATCAATGATTATTTAATTGTGCAAAATCTGAGAAAAAGTCAAAATTACAAACAAGAGTGTAAAATTCAAACAACTACTGTACTAGCTAATATAGGAGTTAACAAAATGAAAAAAGTATTCACTAATAATTTAAAGGAACAACCACTCTCTCCGTTACGGAAATTCTAGGACTTGAAAGTACACAGGGCTTCGACATCTACAAGTGCAAAAGAAAGAGAGTGGAGATAAAACTCAATGAGAACAAAAACTTATCACAGAACATATAAGAACAAATAAGCGCAAATAGACAGATAATTTTAAGGACGGAACACACTTGGTACATGAGTTCAGTGATCACTCAAATAGACAAATAAACTCAAGTATTCACTGATCTATTTCACAATGAAAAAACTCAAATATTTTCCTATGCAGGGAAATAGTATACTAACACCCAAGCAATAACTTAGGTTAGGCCAAAATAAGTACCATTGGAGATAAACATGCTATTAGCACTCCATGCAGAACAAAGTAAATCACTAATTGTTTGAGTGATGCACTTTGATTGGAGCCATGCAGATTTCACATGGACCGCAATTAAGTCTAATGGATGATCAATTAAGTCACTCAAACAACCACTTGGGCCAACATTGGCTCTTATTACATTGTTAACAATTCCACCGTTGATTGTTGGGCAGTGACTTTCACTGTAGTATTTAATATAGATTAAAGAAATTCTATTGTTGTTAAACAATAATAATAATAATTATAAGTACCAAGCTTGAGATAGAGATGAGCATATCAAACCTCAAAACATATCCTACCACAACCATCTTCACTTCCAGCTTGGTGCAACTCATATATGGAATTGCTTCTGGTAATGAAATAATTACTTGACCTCCCTCTCTAACTCCACTCTAACCCAGGAAAAGACCAAATCACCTAATTGTTTGGATTACACTAATCTTTTATTTAAACAAAATACAGTTCAAAATCTGATTAAACAGTGAAGAAGTAGCTAGTTGTTCTTTGTTTACCAACACAACACATATATGATATACCTTCAACAAAAACAGTTAAAGAGGCTAAGCTATGGAACAGTAATATATAACTGAAAAATAGTCATAAAGAAAGCTAACATCAATGACTCACCCAAGGTATGCTGATGATTTTCAAGCAATGCATCACCTCCTTTACAGACTCATGACTCCAAAATTGAGATTAGTCGAGGTAAGAACATTGATTCTGTTTTTTTCCTAAACTTCCCAATAATATGCTTATTTCGTGAATAAAGATGTATTTCATTCCTTCGAAGCAAACATTTCATGCTTGTTACCAAATCTTTTACAAATGTATAATTGTTATGCACTGAGGGTTGCTCTCATTTTCTCGCCTAGCTATTGCATATCCATGTAGCCATGTAGCCTGATTGCATTTTGCATCACCAATCACAACATTATTTTATAAAGCAAAGACTCACTATACAAACAAACAAATAGATTGATACATACCTCAGCAGGACAGTAATAGGTGTGCATATCTTCAATTTATTCAACAGCAACCAAGTCGTCAACATCAGCAGCATTGTCAAGACTCAACCCACAAGCACTGAGAAGTGATGATTCCTTTATTTGGAGTTACTGTCTGCGCATGCTTCTTCTGCTCTACTACAACTTCTCTAGAATCTAGGCTTATTACAGTGTCCTCCTCGGCCCTCGCGCTTGTAATTAACATCAACCAGTTGCTTTGTGATTCAGGACCGGGTTGTTTTTACCTTTTACCTTCGAGGAAAGCAAGTAGAAATGCAAAAGAGCTCCTTGCAACTGCGCAAATAACATTCGGAAACATTTTTTCAACAGCTCCACGAACAGTAATTAAATCTCCATTGTATCCCCAGCAACTGATATTTTGTTTTGCTTAATTGCTCTTTGAAGTGCTGCCTCTCCCTTAACATAAACCATTATTAGCACCAACCCTGATATCAAAACAAGACCTTGATGAAAATTACATCCCCTCACACTACAATCAATAATGCTAAAACTCCAATATCCTAATCAAACAAATTAACAAAGTATTCTACCCTCCCAAATTCAATGTAGCATAAAAATGAGGCAGAAAGATGAATTCGAATGAAGTGTATTACTTGTAAAATCAGTGTTAGAAAGGGAATCCAAGTTGTAGAAAGAGCAGCATATCAACTTACCTTTGGAGGGTCAGAGACGTTTGATCGAGAGAGGAATTTCGCACTAGTTGGGTTTATAATTGTAAAAGCAGTTGGGTTTATGAAATAGCCCGACACCATTTTCATCGCAAACGCGCAGATAGGAGATCGCAAGAGTGAAAGCTGAGGAGTTCATTTGGATTATCCAACGATTTTAAGTGTGTTTTTTTTAATGTATATCACTAAATTGTAAGAAAAACTTAAAATTAAAATTATTTCACATATTTCTCCTTAATTATACTATTTAAAATAAGATAAAATTACTATTAGACCCAAAATGACTCATCATATTACACTAAAAACCTTTCTCATAAACTCATTATTATTAAGTCCAAATAAATTACAATGAGGCCCATATTTAGACAATTATACCTTTCATTACTTATAACATTATTTTCTCTATTTTCTTTATTTTCATCAACAATTCAACCAATTCATGTTTTCTTTGTAAAAAAAATAAAAATAAAAATAAATCATGTTTTCTAACAAATTAAAATTGGATGATTTTGCCTTCAATTAATTAATTAACGGATTCCTTTTTTATGGTCTGAAAAATTCAATTGACTTTTAACTACACACGTATAATTCTACATCAAACTCATGATACCAGTGGTTGGTACCTGAAAATATATTATATCGTATATACTATCATAGTTTAGGTTTGGTACCAATTGCTGGTGCCGGAAATTTCATCACCCTTTTACTTACACATATATAATTCGACAGCTCAGGTTTGACACCAGCAGTTGGTGCCTAAATATATAGTACTATACTTTCTTGGACAACTCAGATTGGTACCAGTTTAGTGCCGAAAATAAATCGACGTTTGTTTGTGCCGAAAAATTGGTACCTGGTGTTGGTGCAAATCGATCTCATGGTACCTAGTGTTGATGC
>JAYMSL010003926.1:0-11738 GCA_036897195.1 Plantago coronopus | reverse complement strand
TTTTTGGATAAGCATATTTTTATAAATTCAGATTACGAAAAAAGGAGAAAAAGATGGAATAGATGTGGTAGATTTAAAAAGTTGTAAATAACATGGATTGTATATTTGCAAGTTATTTATTGAAAAATTTCAAATTGGTCCATAAATCTGAACTCAATTGAATTTTCTTACGATAGTTTTTCTGCTTATTTGCAAGTTATTTATTGAAAATTTTCAAATTGGTGCATAAATCTGAACTCAATTGAATTTTCTTACGATAGTTTTTCTGCTTATTATATATCTTTAATTACATTGCATTAAATTAGATAGGCCCCAGGAAAAGTTGGGCCCTGTGCGGGTGTCCTCCCTGCACAGGGCCAGATCCGGGCCTGACATTACTCCCTCTGTTCCAGAAAAATTTACCCACTATGGTTAACACAAAATAAGACATTAAACATTAAATATAGTGTCTTTTCTTACATTTTGGTTATGTGTCGCAAAAAAAAAAAAAACAATATTGATGTGAAAATAATATTTTTTTTGGTAGATTTTTTTTAGTAATGGATAAATTCTTGGGTGACATCTATAAACTGAAAGTGGGAATGTTGTGGGATGGAGGGAGTAGGTGTTTTTGTTTCTTTACTCAGTTGTTAAATCGTCATTGTTGTTCTCGCTTGGTTTAGGAGATCGGTTTTTGTACTTTCATAATTATTGGCAACAAAAATATTTTCTTTAATTCTTCAGAAATACAACTTTTTCTTATAACATACGACAAAAAACTATTGTTTTAATTAACATATACTTCCTCCGTCCCCTCCTAATATTTCTATTTAACTTTTGAAGTGAGTAATTTTAATTAGAATATTGATAGTGGGTGTGAAAAGTATAGATATTTATTTTTAGTTGGTTTAAAAATTAGTGGGATATGTTAATTTTAAATATATTTATTGTTATTAGTAGAAGTAGTATGAATAAAAATGAAAACGTAAAGCTTTAAAAATGATTATCAAAAATAGCAAAATGTGAAGGTTTAAAAATTTAGTGGAATATGTTAATTTTAAATATATATTTATTGTTATTAGTATAAGTAGTATGAACAAAAATGAAAACGGAAAGGTTGAAAAATAATATAAAAATGGCAAAATGTGAAGTTAAGGAGGTACGGTGGTAGTTGTTTTAAACATTTTATCTTCATGTTTCATATATTTTTTTCACATACAAATGGAAAAAACCTCACCTTCACAACAGAACAAACACCATAAGTCCATAAGCACACTCACGACGGCAAATAATGATCTACTCAATCTACTTTACATTAATTCCACAATACCAATCATAATTTACAATGTTAAACAAGTCTCACTTTTCAGATATAACAGACCTACAGATTCACAACTAACAAAAACTATTGATGATGAAGAAATCTTGTATAAAAACTAAAAACCTATTTCACTCAAACTCCCCTTGATGATATCCTATGCACAACCTCTATATATTCACATTCAAATCAATACCATTGCTCACTACTCAATATACTAACTTACTTCAACTGTATTCGATTCTTAGCCGCTTCAACTCTGCCTGAAAAGCAGGGCTTGCTTTCAGTATCCGGTGCGCTAGACTCCTTATATCGTCCCTTGAACAGTCTTGAGATATGCGAACAAGCTCCCATAAAGCTCCTCCATTAATCATTTCCTTCGCATTCACCTCTGGAAATGAAATAGAATTCATAATTCATGCTTCCAAAAAATTACAAGTTTGTACCAGGGAAGAAAAAGTTTACCATGTTGTGCTAGATGGCAAAGTGCTAGCTCTATGTGACGTTTGATAGGCGAAGCTTCATTATTGGCATTCTGCACGATCCAGGCAAGAGCCCCATCCTCAATTAGGAGAGACTTTCCAAACTTGGTCCCTGCAAAATTAAAAAGGAACTCAGTCATCTAAAATAGCCACAAATCCAAGGCCATTGTTAATCAAGAGAGTAAGATTTCGACCTTGAGTGGATGATCTAGACTCGCATTTCGCAAAGTTGGCGATTCCGCGTGCAACTTGAGCAAGCACATCAGGATGTTTGCATCTTACCATTCCCAGCAAAGCCCTAATACCTCCTTCAGTTCTTAGCTTTGGTTGCAACTTATCTGTGTATTTTTAAGATACATAGATGTTAATTAAAAAGAATAAAAGAAATGTGTCTCAACTCTCAATAAATAAATAAATAACAGAATTCTGGTTCGTGTCACAGTTAGGTATCATGAAACTCTAATCCGAGTAATGCATGGTATCTTCTATATGACAAGGTACACCTTTGGATTTGATACAACATACGTTGAAGAACTGCAATATGAGAAGCAAGATTACCATTGCCACAAAGATTAGCAATTGCTCCAGCAACCATGCGGAGTGTCTGAGGATCCTCTGCATTGGCTGCTGTCAAAGATAACATATTTATTCCCCCGTGTGACATGATAAGATCCTGGTTTGCCTCTGCGTGCACGGATCAAACTTATAAGCAGCTGTTACGATGCATTATTACATATGTTAGCTATCTTAAGTGTCAGTAGGTCAAAGTTACCATTCATAGCCAGATTTGCTATTGCACCAGCTGCAACTCTGTGAACTGTTTCGTCGTTGGAGCTTCTAAGGAGTTTCAGCAGGGATGAAAGTCCACCAGCCTCAACAATCCTTTCCTGATTTGATTCTAAACGTAGACAGGGGACGTAAAATATGGAGGTGTCATAATTGAAGTGGACTTGTAAATATTAAAAACTGTGAGTCTTAGAATATCAAAACTGAAAAATACTACTAATAATTAGGATATGCACCTTCTGCTGCTAGATTTGCAACTACTTTTACAGCATGAATGCGTACATCAGCATCTTCTGCTTCAAGTAATGACAGTATTTTGTGCAGTCCCACTGTTGTATTACAGTTAACATCAGTAAAAAAGAGAATAATACATAATTTCTCATATCAATGTTTGACCATTGGAGAAAGAAAGTTATAAAAGTTTGCTACCTTGTTCAAATAATTTCGCCATAGGGGCCTTCCCTCCATCTCCACTGTCTCTCATCTGTTGATGCTTAACCTGAGGGATGACAGAATCCAGAGCACTATGTACTTTTCCATTCGATCCTCTATCAAGAAATCTTCTGGTCTGTGGAAGCAGGTAAAAATTAAATTTATTGACAATCTTTGTTCAGGGAACTGTTCTTATACAGTTATACGTGAATTGCTGATTAGATAATCAGATATCAATAAAATTAGCAAACTGGATACCTCGTCAGCTTCAAAGCTTATATGCAGTAACTGACTTTGTAGAAGTGCAATATCTTCTTCAAGTTTTGCCTTTTGACGTCTTTCATCTTCCAGTGTTTTACGAAGATTTAGCAGTTCAGTATTTGTTGCAATCTGAAAAGCCAACTCGTGCCAATTAGATTGAAGTTAAGGATATATATAGCATGGATACATAGAATTTTGTTAAATATATTGCAGAACACAAATCATACCTCAGCACTTTTCAAGTGACTCACTTGAATTTGAAGATTATTAGCTTCATCTTCAGCAGCTTTCCTCAAAAGAATCTCATGCTGAAGCCTCTTTTTCATCTCTGCGACTTCCCTTGGAGCAGACAGCATAGGAGACTGCATAATTTTTAAGGTCATGCACAACAATTATGTCATCAAGTGACAGATAAATCGAAAAGGTAGTGAGAAGGATAATCAAGCTATAGACAGCAGCAGCAGCAAACCCCAAGGGAAAAGTGTTTCAGTATATTTCAATTTAACTGATAGCCAGAAAGCAGTGATGTCACATTTCTGAAGGGCAGGTAGAATACTACCACTATTTAGTAAAACTTAACCTCATAAACTGAAAGATGATCAAAATGCCCAACATCCTTTACACTAGGACATAATTACTTTTGTTGACTTTTTTTGGGTCGTAAATTAGTCCTAAATTATGTTGGCTAAAAAAATTAGAAAAATTATATTAAAAAAGTATAAATATGGTAATGTTTTCATATAATTTTTCTATTTTTTTCTTCAATAAGAGTTTGGAGTAAAACAGTCAACAAAACGGGAAGCTTATTCTTGGACGGAGGTAGTAATTTACTATATGTAATCATTTATTTACACAGTTTAGGCTCTGTTCTTTTCAGCTGAGGATTTCGGAACTGAACTGAACTTAATTGATCTGAAGTGAAGTACAAATTTGAACTAACCAAATCTGAATGAATCTGAACTGAACTGAATAGATCTGAACTTAAGTTGAAAAGAACAGAGCCTTAGTTATGTGGCACAGTTATAATATTATTAGTCATCATCGTAAAATATCTCAAACTAACTATTATGCTACATTGTAAATGATACTACAAATGTACCTCAGTGTTCAATTTCTGGGCGACAGAATCATCAGATGGCTTGGCTACTGAGTCCTTGCAGTCTTTTTGATATTTCAGCTTCTCCTTCTGAAAGATTAAAAAATGCACAAAAAGATCAAGCAAGTAAACTGATTTTAGAAAATGGTAATCTAATAGCCTGAGCAGAGGTAATTATCATGGTCATCAAATATTACATACTAGGTGGGTAGATAGTAATGGTCGAATATAAAACAGGATCACAAGGCTACAGCACGAGCACACATTCAGGTATTCACATACCTCCAGCGAGTTTGTATAGTTCTGTTCCAACTCAGAAATCTGTTTTTGGGCTTCCAGGGTTACCCTTCCTATCTCATCTTGAAAATATTTCTGTTGCCTTTCATTTTCCGCCATTAATTTGTCCAATTGCATGTCAAGATTCCTCGACAAACTTTTGTAATCAAATTCCTCTTTGACTTTTAACATATTCTCTACCTTCATTGCCTGCAACAAGAGATAACTATTATCTTCAAATCAGCTCTATGATACTCAACAATCAGTCTCTAACTTGAAGTGAAGTAAGATAGTGTTGAAACTATGGGAACAACAATAATTACATCAAAAATAAACAAAAAAAACTATTATAATTAGGTAATAAAAGAATAAATGTCAACGGATAGAGTATATCCATACATGAAGCAATACAACTGAGAAACAACAAGACACATACCCTTTGACCGAACATTATGGTGCTTGATGTCTCTCCACGGTGACGTGGTGATGGACCAATAGTAATAATAAGTGATGTTCTAGCTGTGCCTGAGAATTGAACACAGTGTCACACCATTACAAATCCATTGTGCCATGTATGGTAACCAAGCGTGGCATGTTTCTCATGCATTCAAGTTGAAGTAACACACTGCTCGCAGGAACATATTGTATACACAAAAGTCATAGGGTTCAGAAAGAAGAGCCTTTATCTTCTAATCAGACTTTAAGGGTGGGAACTAACAAAACTAATATTGGACATCCTGGAATGAAAATCATGGTATCATTCTGAACAATGAATTAGAAAAATAAATTGTAACAGTTTGTTTCATGATACTTCTTCTATCTTTGCGAATATAGTTCTCTGACATCAGCCTTGCCTTCAGCAAGTATTACCTCCGAAAGAATTCTTAAGCAATCTGGTGAGTTTCGAGTCACGGAAAGGAACATGAGTACTGTTCTCTGCCAATGCATTTATACACTTGCCCAGTGCACTCAATGAGAGATTTACAGATTTCGCCTCCTCCAATGTTTGGCCCTCACTCCCTACCGGATATAAAAAAAAAATTTAATCCAAATTGATGAGTGAGCAGAAGAAGATGGTGAAGTAACTGTGTAATATATATACACACACTAGGAATCACAAGCTTAAAAAATAATACCTACTCGAGAAGCAGGCATCCAAAAGATGATGGAAGAAATTAGAGGTCAGTTTTTCATTATATACAAGCCAAAAAGAAAGGGAGGATGCTTGGCCTGCTGGCCAGATGATCACAGCCAATTATTACTTATGTAAGCATCACCAATTGTTTTGTGTTCCTTAAGAATGCATATTAGAATCAAGATTGAGTTTCAGAGATAAGATAACTTCTACAACAATCAAGATTCAAGATATTAGAGTCAAAGAAGTTTATGTACCAAGAAATTGTAACTGAACTTAAGAGACTGATAACTTTGAGGATTGGAAAACCGATACAGCACAAGCATATATGATGGTGCAGCAACAGAAAATGTTTTTCATAATATATATACAAATGTATATTACAATACCTGACTTATAAATGCGCTCAGAACCGGCAAGGTCCACGATAATTAGTTTGCTCTTCCGTATAACGGGAGGCTTCAATGTTTTACCTGAGTGAGTGATATTGCCATTTTCATTTCTACCTAACAAATTTCTTCCCTTGACTGATCTTTTGATGTGTACCTATAAAACACCAATGTCCAGCATAAGCATGTCAAATCAAGAGTTAAATTATAGCGCAAAACGTAGAACCATACTCATTTACGCTTTACCATTAAAATGGCATGACTTCGCGAAGATTCCGCATTTAACTTTGTGTTGGCAGCAAAACGATTAGTTTCCCCTAAATGTAGCAATTGCTCGAACCTCTTCTTATCTCTTATTTCTACTAGGGTAGCCCCAGGTAGTGAAACATCTCCAGTTTTTGGATCTTCGACAATCGATATGTTATCGTTTCCTGGATTAAGGAGGTCCTGTATCGTTTCCATATACAGCTGCATGTATTGATGGAAAAAATCAGTCAAATGATAGGCCATAATGTCAAAGTATAAATAATAGAACCACAAATCTTTAAACAGAACAATTATACATCATGAGACGTTTGTATTCATGCAATTGAAAGGCGCAAAGTGTATGTGAACACAAACCTGCAAATAAGAGATGCAGATTATATCATTCTCCGGTGACACTTTCGACAATATATCTTCCATTGCACGTAGCATTATTCCACGGTCAGAGACATCTTCTTCTCCTAGTCGCCCCATAGTGTATGTCTTTCCTGTACCTGTCTGTCCATATGCCATAACCGTTCCATTGTAACCTTCCAAAACACCCTGCACCAAAGACGGATAAGAAGTAAATCTAATAAAATCAACAATGAAGTTTTAGTCAGAAGTCAATGCTCGATGACAAGCACACATCAACTTACAACAAAAAACAGCAAGAGATCATAGGTTATGTTAAGTAATCTAGCAAAGTGAATTTCTTGAGACAGAAAAATTAAGTGAAGAAAAACAGAAGTAAGAAGGAACCTAAGCCATTGAAAAACATATCCTGATATCCAGGCTACGATGGACATATTAATGAACTGACTGTTAATTAAAGTACTATCAGTACATTATACGCTGTAATGGTTAAGTGAGCAGATACAATGCCCATATTAGTTCATAAAGGCTCATCTTGTATGCCATTGAGTTCAAATCCTACAAATAGTAGAATAAGCTTGACAGTGCAAATAGTATGGTAAAATGAATTAATGATCAGCGTAACATAAAGACAAATTAGTGACATCTCTTTGAAAATTGAAACACCTAGTGGCTTCTGTTTTGAAATTGGAAACTAGGTCCATATAATGATAACGAATAATAATAACAACAACAACAACATTAATAACAATAACAATAAGAGTATGTCTTGTATTAGACCGTCTATGATATAGACTGGATTTATGTTATTAAGTATAAAACTAACAACAATAACAACAACAACAACAACAACAACAACAACAACAACAACAACAACAATAATAATAATAATACAGGTTTTTTTACCTCGACTACGGGCTTTGCTACAACTTCATACACACGTTTTTGTGATGCAAACTCCGTTAGAACTTCGTCAAACTGATAAGTATCGGTATCCCAATTGTTTCTCCTAAGTTTCAACCGTTTGAGCTGTAATAAATCATACAGCACATAAGAATCACAACTGAATAAAATGGTTGGAGTTCTGACTTTGGAAAATATATATCTATCAAAGCCTGACATCTGCCTGATCATCTCCTAATGAGGCGGATAAAGTATATTTACATACCTCTGGCTGCAATTCCACACAATCTGCGAAATCAGCATCTTCCACGGTTTCTTCAGCATTTCGAGGTCTTAACCTAACGGCAACTCGAACTCTCCCAGAAACTATACAAAAGAGCTGATATATTCAGGACGCGAAACATATTCCACGAGAACAAACACAAACGCATATCTAAAGATCAAAACTCAGGCACATAGCCACCTAGATGAGTAAGAAGCCGCCATGGCTTCAATTCTCCGACATTGGGCAAAAACTGAAGATAAATAGAATGGAACTTTTTGGATGAAGAAACCTCAATGCAAGCAATGCATGCATTTGTTACTCCATTAACTTACTCGCTACTATACAACCACGCGTCAAATAACACTTGATTAACATGTTTTAACTAGGGAAAACAGAATTCTTTAAACACTTTATATTCACAATTCTTTAGTTAACCCCGCAATTAATTAACCACAATTAATTAACCCAGTGCCAAATAGGCCATCACAACAGTATCTAGAAACAGCATGTGATGTAACACGGGCAATTCACATAAAGGGCATAAAAGATAAGGACTGCAATAAAGGCAAAGGTGGGTGGGTGGGTGCATGATGTACGGAGTCTTATCCTTGCAATCCTGGTAAGATGCTATTTTGAAAAGAAAATTGAATCTTTACCATTGCACAAAGAAGAGCTGAAGCAAAATTGACTATTCTTAACAACATAGATAGATAACAACGTGCATCCAAACACCTGAATTACATGTCAACCTAATGTTACAAGTTACAACACCAAGAATGGTGATCTTACCAGCAAAATTCAAAATTAAAATGCTCCAAATTTTTTTTGAAGAATCAAGATCGAAATGTAACATGTAAACACAGTGAAACACGAGAACTCAATAGCATTAAGACAATAAAGAAGAGATTACAGCTATATACGTGAAATTGGATGTGAAAGAAGGTTTACCGGGGGAATTGTCACGAGCAGAGGATGTACGGCGGAGATTGGAAGTGGCGGTTGAGTGAAGGTGAGGCTTAGACTTGTGATTGTGATTGTGAGAAGGAGAAGAAGAAGAGGAGTGTTTGGAATCATTTCTTGAAGCTCCTCCTCTACTGAGATTACTACTGCTACTAGTGTTGCTTGACATTTGTGTTTGTGTTTCTGTTTGTGTGTGTTGTCTTCTTTTCCTTGTTTTGAAAGATAAAGTCACCAGTCTTTTTTAGTTGACAGTTTGCATTTTAGTGGGGAAGAAGAAGAAGGAGAACACTACTCAAGATTCATGTAGTGGGGATTGTCAATTTACATAATACTCCTTCATCAACAATATTTTCTTCCTTTTGGGAAATAAGTCTTAATTCTCCTAATTCAATGCCCTAGCCAATAATTATTATTACAACTCCATTATTTTCGACAACATTCATTTAATGTTGGTGATTAATGATTATCTATTGCTTTGGGATGTTGTTATTATTGTTAGGAAATTTATCGGCAATGAAATTAATATCTTTGGATTGTAATTGCGTATTTAAACTTTCCGGCAACAAACCATATATAGATCGAATTACAAACGATTTTTTTTTTTTTTTTTAAAGGAAAGGAGCAGGTACTGAAGGACTAACCAAAGGTTAGAAAGGATATAAAACATGCCCCCCTCATCGTCTAGGATTACAAACGACTTTATATACTATAAATGATTATCAAATGTTACAAGGTCTTTTAATTGTCAAACGATATAAGGTGAAAGCCCAATCGTCAAGTAATTGTCAAAATAATGTACTTTTAAATAACAAATCTAACTACATTAATTAATTCTATTCTAAAATTACCTTATAACTTCAAATACAGACATACTAATTTTTAAAACTTAAATCAAAATCATCTTATACATTTGTCAAACCTCCCCAACCTGTCATGTCTAATCCAACCCCCTTATCCCTCCTCCAACTCACATGAATATCAAGCGCTGCTGCTTGATATTCAGGTGATAGTTCGTGCTTTTGATGATGTCCGTGGTCAGCTGGTGTACAGGGAGGTGAATGCTACGGTAGATGGTTTAGCTAAGTTCGGTAGTATGTCTTTAGTTAGGTCAGGTACGTACTTCTAGTGTTCTTGCTTAAGATCGTATTCCTGTTTGGCTCTTGGAGATATATCAAAAGGAAATGTTTGAAGAAGCTGATCGACTTGTGACAGAACCTCAGACTTTTCCTGTTTGTAAATTAGTTATCTAATATGTATATATATGGTTTAGTTTTAAAAAAACTCACATGAAGAAGTTGTAATACCAATTTTCACATTTTCATACCTTCAAATATTAATTGATTAAAATTACCAGTTCCCACTACTTTTTTCCCGACCAAATGGTTACATAAACCCTTCACTTGGTGTCTTATTAATTAATATGTCATTCTATTTTTTATTTTTTTTTTAAGAAAAGGTATGTACTAAAATTGCTAGAAAAACGTGAGCGTACGTTATATTGCCAAATGAAATTTGTATATTGTATTAATATTGTTAGTCGTTAGATTAGAAAGACAGTGAGATGGGCATTCTAGTCAAATAGGCAAAATGTTTTTTTTTATAGGAAACAAGATTTTTTTTTCTTTAACAATGGAGACGAGCTCCTTATATTAAAATAAAGCATAGATACAACCTATACCAGCATTAGATTGTCGTAGTTCTTGCCTATGAGCAAACTATACTAATTCCGCAACATTAAAAATAAGCCGCTAAGTACAGTGCGGAAATTAGCATAATACAAAAGAAAACTCCCTCATGGAGGATTGTATAAGTTTAAGTACATCAAGATACGATTCATCATTGAAAGATCAAGCCTCCTGTTGAGAAAACCAACCATACTATGAAATTTTCCAAAAGAGAGTTCGTACTTTCCATCGATCTGCTTCCTTTTCATGTTCTTCATCTTCTTTCTGCTCTTCATGTTTGTTCTTCATCTTCTTGCTTCCTTTTGTTGCTAGGAAACAAGACTATGTTAAAGCACAAGAGGGATTACATTAACATCAGTAGTAGAATCATGTTTAGTAATTTGTTAACATTGTCTATCAAAACAAAACGTAGTCATTTTGGGCAAATATCCAGAACTAAGGGCATCTCCAATGGTGTCTGATGGGGTGAGTCTGATAGTTTAATCAGACTGACCTGATGTCTAGCGGGGTCTGATCAGACTCAAACTAGCAGATAAATCGGTTTGTTTCCTTTTTTATTTTAAAAGTGTTAATGGTTTCGTAATAAAGTAATTAATATAGTAACTAATGAATGAATGTCCAAAATGATGGTAATTGATGTGTGTACAAAGTAGAAGCTCTTTTGATATGGTGGGGGTGTTGGGGGAAGGTCATGGTCCATGGATGGAAAGTAGTAGTGGAGTCTAACTAAAGTATGAATTTCATATTTCAAAGGCGCCAACCTCTCTTCTCTTATACTACTATCATTTTCATTATTAATTAATAATTAATTAATTAACATTTTAACGAATTTAAAAACAAAACAATAGTCTTCTTAATTAAGCTTTTCGTGAACTCAGCAAACCTTATCACTGCTACATGCCATCAAGTAGCAGTAGCCCATCTTTTGCGTTCGAGGCCCACTTTGGTCTTTGGTCCATCACTCCTACATTAACATTTCACCATGCAAACTAATTACCAAGTTAAAAGAAAACAGGGGGGAAATAAGATACTAAAACAAAAAGGAAATTGGAAAAAGGAAGAAATTGTGATAAGAAAAACTAAAGAGTTGGTCTTGGTGTAGACCACTCTATGGAAAGACCACAAAAAGACCACTTTTAAATCCTTACCCCAT
>JAYMSL010003925.1:0-11740 GCA_036897195.1 Plantago coronopus | reverse complement strand
AAAATGAGGTTATAAGTAATAAAGGGTATAATTGTCTAAAAATGGGCCTCATTGTAATTTATTTGGACCTAATAATAATGGGTTTATGAGAAAGGGTTTAGAGTAATATGATGAGTCATTTTGGGTCTAATAGGAATTTTCCCTATATTCAAAGAAGTAGGTAGATGTTTTACACAGAAGAATAAAGGAAAAATTCCTATTAGGCCCAAAATGACACATTATATTACTCTAAAACCATTTCTCATAAACTCATTATTATTAGGTCCAAATAAATTACAATGAGACCCATTTTTGGACAATTATACCATTCATTACTTATAACCTCATTTTCTCTATATTTATTATTTTCATCAACAATTCAATCAATTCATGTTTTATAACCGCTTAAAATTGGATGATTTTGCCTTCAATTAATTAATTAACAGATTGCTTTCTTATGGTGCTGAAAACTTCCAATTGACTTTTAACTAGACACATATAATTCGACAACAAGCTCATGTTTGGTACCAATGGTTGGTACCTGAAAATATATTATATGTTATATACTATCATAGTTTAGGTTTGGTACCAACTGTTGGTGCCGGAAAATTTCATCACCCTTTTACCAACTGATAATATATTATATAGTATATACTATCATAGTTTAGGTTTGGTATATATAATTTGACGGCTTAGGTTTAACACCATCAGTTGGTGCCTAATGATATAGTACTATACCTTCTTAGACAACTCAGATTGGTACCCGTTGTTGGTGCCGAAAATATATCGACGTTTGTTTGTGCCGAAGAAATTGACACATGATGTTGGTGCAAATTGATTTCATGGTACCTAGTATTGGTGCAAGTCGATTTCATGGTACCCGGTGTTGGTGCCAGTCGATTTCATGGTACCCACTGTTGGTGCCAGTCGATTTCATGGTACCAGGTGTTGGTGCAAATCGATTTCAGTTTGATATCAAAGTTTGTTTGTTTTCGGCGGAGTGAGATACTGCCGTTAATTTTCGAGTTGTTGAAAGATATTATATTTGACCGATTTTTTTTTTTAAAAATTGTTAATTAATGATTAGCTTGAATTTAGGAAGGTAAAATAAATAAGAACAAGATAATATTATATTTAATATCAAAGGGTATAATAGTGATAACAAATGTTAATTACTAGGAAATGGGTCTAATTGATATTATGGTCCGTATTTTGGACCTGAGAGAATTTCTCCCTTAAAATTAACAGTAAATTAAATTAGCTCCAAGTGTTGTTATAAAGTGTGAGCACTGAGGGACTTAGAATTATGGATTATGGAAGAAGGCAAATAAAATGTGATTTGGATAATGGTAATTGGTTTATTCAGAACATGATCTGCTGTCAGTTTGTGCTTTTTATTCTCGTTTATATACCAAATTGATGTGTGGATATTTAAATTAAAAACTTTTCATATAGTAGCTTGCTAGATAGCTGTTTCTCTTCTCTCCTAGCTCCTGCGCCTCTCTCCTCTTATAAACCCCTAAAGCCAGCCGTCAGCCCCTTCCGCCTGCCGGTTTCAACCTTTCTTTGTTTTTGCTTTCTTTTTTCCATTCTACTTCTCTCTCTTTCTTCAAAATAAAGCAGATCTAGCCTCTTGTTTTTTTCTTTGAGCTGGAGAAATCATGTTTGGAGCATCTTTCAGATACAGGTAAATATTCCATGAAGTGGATACTGGGGTGTTGGTCGAGGAATAGTATATGTAATTCAATGATATAAGTTTGCAACTGCAGGATGCGGCAAAAGGGATCGACTTTGCAGAATTTGGGTGTGGGAATGGAGTAAGGCCCGGATGCGAGTCTGCCTGAACAAAATACGGGTCGAAGGTAGTAGGTGGTGGATTGGATATGCTCCGGCGATGTCGGAGGCGTTGCGCATAGGAGAAGATGTGTTATTGACGCAATCTGGGGATTTAAATGTTGGTGTGGTGGTTGTGGTGTCTTTGCGTTTGATGTGGAGGGCGAGGGCGTGGCAGAGGCGTCTATGGTGGTTGGCAGGGGCCAGGGGGTCAGAGAGGTTTCTGGGTTTGGTTCACAAAATTTACTAATAAGAGATGCTAAAAATAGTAGTTGGAGAGGTGGAGCCGTGGAGGTAGTGTCAATTGTGGTAGTTAGGGAAGTGGCGGAAGCAGTGGTGGTAGGGTGTTGGCCTACGTGATGGATGTAAAACTCGAAGATGGGATGGTGTTGTGGAGGGTGAAGATAAGGTCTGAGTTGGGGTTGTTGGATTTTGGTGTTAGTAGAGTTTGTGTTGGACATGGTTTTGGTTTTGGTTGATGTTTCGGTTTAGCTCCGGGTGATGTTTTGGTATTGGTTGGTATTAGTTCAGGTCCGGTTGAGTAGAAGCAGGTGTCGCGTTGCACGCGAAGAGCTGGTGCCTTGGTTTTGGGCTGGCTCAGAGAATTATTGTGTCATAATTTCGTTTAGGTGTTTGAAGAGGGTTTAGATAACTCTATGTTGTTGGTTAGGTTTTGGGTTGTGGTTTAGGCACAGGGTCGTGGCTCAGGTGTTAGGGCTCTGGGTGATGGCTCAAGATTTGGGTGTTAGTTTAGTTGATTTTGGGTTTGGGGCTCAGATAGGTTTTGGTAGTAACTCTCGTTGATTGAATCACGGGTTAGGTCTGGTCTTGTTTAGAAGGAATATATAAAAAAAGCCTGACAGAATATATCATCTTTTTAAATTCTATATCCTGTTATAGCTCTAACGATTCATGAATTCGTTAAAGCTGGGTATGTATTTCTATGTATGCAATTAATAAATCCAGCCATAAATCCACATTACAACTTATGTGGCACAAATGAGGTTAGCTTAGAATTTTTATTTTTTTTTAGATGGCCAGTATGGTATATATTTTTAGAGATATTTTTATATAGAATGTTATTTTGACAATTCATTCACCTTGGAAATACAAAGTTTCATGAGATACTACTTGTTAAGAAAGTCTAAAAAAGACAAACACTAGTCATACTAATTACTAAAGTTTTTTTTTTTTCAGGATGTGCAATATTTTTGTCTATTATGTTTAATATTTCATTTTTAAGGCAGTTTAATGTTTTGATGGAGGATGTCTGATGTTTTAATAAAATGTTTTGGTGTAACATATCTAATGTTTTAAATTTTTCTAAGGTGATCTCTAAAGAGTCAAAGACTAACTCCACAGGATGCTTATCACTAATAGTAGGGTCCTCAAAATCTTAGGGTTGTGATGAGGGGTAGTCAGGATTGAAATTACTGTGTGACTATTTATAGGGGCGGAACCAGAATTGAAATTAACGTGTGACTAATTATGGTAGAGGTTAACGTTCGACTAATTATGGTAGGGGTAAAATTTATGCGAACGAATATCATCAACTTTTTTTCTTTTACGGATAGTCCAATGAATAAAGTACAACTTATTAACCACATGCGCTAGTAGATTTATATTACAACTTTGGTACTATATTACTATTTACTAGTTCGCTAATTTACTAGTTTACAACTCTATTCGCTAGTTTACTAGTTTATACAATTGTTGATTCTTAGTTTCATTGATTCCTTGAGAGATCAACCTCTGGAATTACCTTACTACTATTCTATTCATAGAGTTGTGATAAGATAGTCTTTGCAAGATTATAAATATATTTTGGTGAGTAAAACGACGTTCATCAGGTGTACTGGAAGTTGGACTGAATGAAATTGCTAAACACAAGTCCAGAAGCACTACAAGAAAACTTCGAAATTGCGACGGACATTTTGCGACAGAAATATTTTCGTGAAAAAAAACTCGGGCGACGGAATTTGTGACGGAACAGCAACGGACATTTGTTACATCTTAAATTCCGTCGCAGGCGTAAACGTTTATGTTTGCGACGGAATTTGCGACGAACTTCTTATTTTAAACGAAAAAAGAAAAAATAAAAAATGCATATTTGCGACGGAAAATATATTCCGTCGCAAATTTGCGACGGAATATGTATTCCATCGCAAATTTGCGACGGACTGACATATCCGTCGCAAATTTGCCACGGAAATTGGCCGTCGCAGTTAATTAACCGGATTCACGATTTGCGACGGCTCAATTTCCGTCGCAAACTTTTCTAACCGGCCGGTTAGATGTTAAAATTGCGACGGAACATTGTCGTCGCAAATTCCGTCACAATTATTTTTTTTGGAATTGTCAGGGTTTAGGGCACCGGGGTTAAATTGTTTTGCAACGAATAACCTATATATGTTGACAATGTATATATAATTAAACTGTGTTTTATCGAATTACATATATCATGATGTTGTACATTGCGTGTATGCATATATCTCTACAACATATGTTAAACGGTATCATGTGCATATATATATAGTTTGTACCGAATAACATATATGACGTATATGATGTATTTTAATTAAACTGTGTTTTATCGAATTACATATATGATGATGTTGTATAGTGCGTGTATGCATATATCTCTACAACATATGTTAAACGGTATCGTATATATATATATATATATATATATATATATATATATATATATATATATATATATATATTGTCATGTGCTTATATATATAGTTTGTACCGAATATACATATATGACGTATATGATGTATTTTAATTACGTGTATATATAATTAAAATGTGTTTTATCGAATTAAATATATCATGAATCATGATGTTGTACAGTAATGTGTGTATGTATATATCTCTAAAACATATATTAGAGCTCCTGTTTTGATCAACTATATATATACATACTAGTAATACCGTCACACATTACGTGTGTTATGAATATTTTATTTAATAATTGTTTAATAAGATTATGTAGTTGGTAAAAATATTTTGTGTACGTTGGTGTCCACCGCATATAATATTATTTTATAAATCCCATAACAATATTATAATGATATTTCGGAAAAAAGACTCTTGAATTGTAACACAATCTTTCGCACGCTTTATATTAATATTATTTAATTAAATTATATATAATAATTATTGGATAAATCTTTAATTATATACATATAGTAATTATTGGATAAATCTTTAATTATATAAATCATTTTGTAAATTATATTGTACATAATATTATAATATAAAACTCTAGTATTATTTAAATGAATTGAATAAAAAAAATTTTGTATAAAATATTATAGTAATATTAAAATGAATGAATTATATTAAAATAACAAATATGAAATAAATTATACGTAAATGTTATATTAAAATAACAAATATTTATTAAAATATATAATAACAAATAATTTAAGATGAAATTATAGTATTATGTAAAATGAAATAAAATAAAATTATAAGTAGATGAAGTCAATCTCAACCATTCAAACCTCATCTATATCTAACGGTTCTAATCACAATCTTGGTGATCTCAATCCAACCAACCATATACCATTCTTAAATCTTCTATAACAATTCATTTCACATCTTTCCTAACTATCTTCTCCCACCACTACCTCCACCAACCACCACCCACGCCACCACCGCCACCGCCGGCCAGAATCAGCTCCTCCTCCCACCACCTCCTCTAAGTCGCCACCTTGACCCACCACCTCCTGCCACAATCTCCTCCAACCCGCCACCACCTTCTTCACCTTGCCCAACCACTATCCGGCACCATCTTCTCCACCTTGCACAACCACCATCCGACACCACCTCCTCCACCTTGCACAACCACCATCCGCCACCACCTCGGACGACGTCGCCACCACCAGCTTCTTCTTCTATTTTTTTCTTTCCATTGCAGATCTGGCCAGATCTGAGCTTTTCGAACAGCTCCCATGGAGGGAGCTGTTCCCACAGCTCCATCGGGGCTGTTTAGAGACAGCTCGGTGGCAGAGCTGTACAGCTCCGCCACCGGAGCCGCCGCCGCCTAATAGTTCGTCACATCCTCCGTCGCAAAAGCCGTCGCAAATTTGCGACGGAAATAAGTTTCCGTCGCAAGTATTTTACGACGAGCACTTTCACGACGTCGGTTGTTCCGTCGTAAATTCCGTCGCCCGAGCCTATTCCGTCGCAATTTCCGTCTCTTATTCAACTGTTTCTTGTAGTGAAGGTCAAGGAGAAGGAAGCAATCTGAACCATGTAAGGAAGATGATGGATCTGGAAAAGGGGAAGATGAGGACAAGGATAAAGACAGGGATGCCAGATTTCTCAAGTGGTCCTTAAGCTGCTTTATTAGTCAGCATGCCAAGCTGAGTAAAACTGGTGAAGGAGATAAAAGCACAGGATCTGATTCAGCCCAACCACCTCAGGCTACAACAACTCAGGCGGCTAGTACAACTCAGGCTACTGGAACTTCTTCCAGTATGCATCTTCAGGCTGAAGAATTTGAATAAGCTGTTGGAACTTCTTCCAACATGCAGCTTATTATCAGTCCAAGTTCTCCAACATCCATTCAGGTTAAGGAGGAGATGCTAACTTTGGGAGCAGATGAAGTTTTAGTTCCTCAACCTATAACAACTATTCCGACAACCAGTCAGACCGGCAACTCCACAGGATCAGAGAACAACAGTCAGACTACTGGTACATTTTATATGTGGAGGATGAAGAGATGGACGAATTCTCGAAGATGACCAAAGAAGACAGGATGGCGCTGATTCTATCCATGTATGATCAGGCTGAAGCTTTGAAATCCAGAGTGGAAGATATTGATGCTCAGGGTGACCAACCTTCAGGCCAGGCTTCCAAGAGAAGGAAACCTCACATAATAGCTGACCAACCTGATGAAGAATAAGAAGAAGATGAAAGTGCTCATGATGCTCAGGGTGATAATGACTTGGAAATGAGTGAGCTTCTCAAGATGGTGGATGTAGTCTTCCAGGAGGATATGGAAGAGGAAATTTTGTCTGAAAACCTTGGTGATCTATCACAAGAGGAATTGCAGTTCTGGTTTAATATGAAAGACAACAAGCACAAGGTGAACTTGCAACCAATGCAAAGGTTTTCTCTTGTGTTCTATAAGAAAGTCCTTTTTGCTTTATTCTCTCTTATCCTATGCGCTGGAGGCCAGCTTTTGTCTAGGTTTGGGGGGGGAGATTCGCATGTACTTTCATATCATTGTGGCTATTTGTTTTGTTATCTATTCGCATGAACTCTATTCTTAGTTTATAAATTGTAATGCCCTCAACCCATTATAGTACCAAAGTTGTAAACTATAGAAGTGAGTATTCACATCGGTTGTAATATAGAAGTGAGTATTCACATCGCCTAACTGCCCTCAACCCATTATAGAAGTGAGTATTCACATCGGCTTCACAAAACTTGTGATGCGGACACTGAAGTAGCAAGGACTTGAAGTAGGTAAAAGTTTCATGGAAGCTTTCATCATACTTCTGCTGGAAGCCCTGGATAGCTCTTCTTCCATCAATTGTTTTAGACTGTGGATATAATTGCTTCATGAATGCAGCAAATACTTCTGTCCAAGTCTGAAGAGAATCTTCAGGAATGCAGCAAATACTTCATTCTTCATCCCATAGAACTTTGGCATCAACTGAAAGTAATGCCCTTTGATATCGGACTCACGAGCTGGTACTGAGACAACAATTGTTGGGCGATTAACTCCAACAATTACTTCAAAGTGAGCTCCCATAGTAGGAGCTTAAGGTGCTTGCGCATCCTCTTGCCGAACTCTCTCATCTCCTTTCCTAGGAGCATCCTGATTCTGGAGGATGGGGTTTGCTGGATTCATATCGAGCAAATTATTAAGATATTCTTGAGTTAGAGAGTTGGTTCGGATCCTGCTGCAATGCCTGTCGATTTCATCTATAAAAGGTGCAGTTGGAAGATTCGCTGTAAGGAACCACTTTTCCCTTAATATATTGTTTATTTTTATATTATTTATTACGAGGGCCAATAAGTAATTTTTAAAAGATAAAGGACTTATCCACAATTTTCCCGAATTAATTCAAATTGGAGATTAGAGGGAAAATTGGAATAATCACTTTGGAGCCAAGATAAGGGCAGAAGAGTCATTTCGCTAGGGAAAATAATTTGAAAAGTCTGGGAGGGCAAAGAGGTCTTTTCACTTGGGACTTTATTTCCCCCAAATCTTCAACGTCTTCTTTCTTCTTCATTTCCCCTCTTCATTATCTAATTGATTGAAGAATCAATCAATGGGGTTAATTCCTTCAGTTTCAATTCCGTTTCAGCTCCTCAATCGGCCTATATAAACCAAACACCTCCCATTTCTTCCAGTTTACGCGTGTGAGAGAGAAGCAGCCGGGTAAGCAGCCGTGAGGCTCTGTTCTTCCTTCCGGCATGAATTCGCCATTTTTCTCCAGTTAATCTTCGTTATAACTCAGTGATTTTGATTCCTAGGTACCATCTCTAGCTTGGTAGTGATTTCGTGTGCTCAAGTGATCCGGAGCTTGTCAATTTCTCGCCAATTTGTTGGTATGTCCCAGGCCCTGTTCTTTGTGCTCTGTTTTTGAGCGACGAGTGTTTCTCATTCAATTCTCATCTATTGTGTTGTCTCCTTCCAAATCGCTCCCGTGTTCGTGTTGTTGGATGCATTGCGGTGCTTGGGGTGCTTTCAATTCGTCGATTGGTGCAATATAGCTAGCGAATTTCCCATTTTTCCGCTCCGTCTCCCCTGTTTTGACGGAATTCTGTTCCGAATTCCATCCAGGTAATTCAACCTTCTAATGTGTTATATCGTTCAATTGGGTCGGGGTAATTGTTAGTTGATTGATTAGGAGCTTGTATGTCAATTTTTGCGTGAGTTGGTTCGGATTTGAGCGAGTTTGGATCGATGATATGGAGGCTCTGTTTTATATTGTTCCGTCCAGTTCCTGCATGCTCTGCTCTGTTCATATTGTTTCTGTCCCGTCCCATTATGCTCTGTTTTTCTGTTCGAATCAATATATAGTGTAGGTACTGTATATGTTTTAGTTAACAAGCTGGTTTGTAGCCTACTGGTCCAGCATACCAGCTTAAGGTCAGGTGTGTACGCTAGGTCTGTGGATCGAACCCCACTGTTCCCATATTTTTATGTATTTTAGGATTTATGTCTTTCACCATCATATATTATATTGTTTCATGCTATACAGTATGCTAGTATGTTAGGTTATATGATAGATAATATGCCATGCTATGATGATAAGTTATAATATATTGTTTAGGCTATGGTTTATGTGGGATCAGAGTCTATATTCTGCATGTTGCATTTTATGTTGCAAGAAAGGGCTGTGGCCCAGTGGCTTAGGTAGTAAGCTTGGATTTCTGTTTGTTGTTTAGGTTAGAGGTTCGATACCTGTTGCAAACATATTTTTTCTGTAGTTGTTATGCTTTTTTTTTAGTAAGTAATCTGAGCCAAGTGTTGTTATGAGTCAACTGTATTATGTATGCATGTAATGTCTTGTAGCCCAGTGGTCCAGGGCTCTAGTTTAAGTCCTTGTTAGATATGCTAGGTCCAGAGTTCGATACCTAGTGTTACCAGATTTATTTTTTTGTTTTAATTTTAATTATTGTATGATTTAGGTAAGACTAGTATGCATGTTAAGTTATGTTTTAATGATATATATGCTATCATATGATATAATTAGGTTATATAATATTATATTATATTATACGCTTGGAAATTATAAGTAGTATGCATGCTAGGTTAATGGACTTAAATAATTATAATTATTTCATAAGTTCGGTTTATAGTATAGCTATTATGCATGCTAGGACTCGCATGAGTTATACTATATAGTTTAAATCTTCATGCTCGTTACCTTGTTCGTACGCTAATGTGGCATGTTTTATATGCTTGGGGGTTGGGTATATAGGATTCCTACTCGTAGTCTAGATATTAATTTAGACTTAATTGTCAGGTTTCTCGACAGTTCACTCGTTCGATCCGTAAGACCCCTGTAAGGTGAGTGTTCAAAAGAAAAACCAAGGAAGTACTTGTCAACGTGTCAAATGATTTACAAAGCTATCTTGTTGTATTTTTCGAAAGCTCATGAAAATGTTTCCGTTATTATTGAAAATCTTTCTTACGAAAAGGTTGTACATGAAAAAGAAAGTTTGCTTCCGCTACTTTACTCTGCATTTCAAAAGAGATTTTTATGATGGACTCGTGAACTTGTTACTTGTTGTACTTGCGTGTGTGAATGAACTTGCGTGCGTGTTTGGCTTCGAGGACTTCGGGCTATTGCTGGGCAGTTGCGTCTGTCGGCGTAGTTTAGAATAATCGGACCCTCCCTCTAAGGCGCGAGGCAGAAGCAGCCGAGGTCTTTTAGGGAATCGTGTTTAAACCGTGAATGTACACACGGTCGTGTTCTCGGACTGATCATCTGGGTGGAGTGATAAGGGCTTGGATGGGGATATAAGGAGCGGCATGGTACTTGAATGAATGGTTACGTGAAAGTGCTTGTTTGCTTGAAAAGTTTGTTTGTAAAGTTTATTTTCGAAAGTTTGCAAAAGTTTACTACACTACACTGCACCACTTTAAAATGGACACCACTGAGATTTCTGTCTCACACTCTTTTGTTTTCCTTCCTTGTGTAGATGACCAGCTTGGAGAGCAACAGTAGCGTTCGGTGACTCGAGTGGGGTTTCCTTGGGATTTTAAAATAAATGATGTGTCCGAACATTGAACACTGAACTTTATCTTTTATCGTTTGAGACTTTGAACTTTTATTCTGCACTTGTGACTAGTACTTTATCGTTTGAAAATCTGGTTCATTTTGATTTATAGTTTAAAAAAAAAATGGTCGGTTTTTCGGTTCCGTTACAGATTCCGTCGTTTCGAAATGCTATTTGATGTTTTTGAGAGGGAAAAAGAAAGGGAAGAACGAAGGCAGAGCTACGAATTGGGGCTGAAGTGAAAACGCAGAAAATACGTATACAGGTAACAAGGCATCACGTGCCCCTGTATTTTTATGCAGGTCAGGGGCAAAACAGCCTTTTCCTTGAAATTATTGCACATCTTTGTTAGAGAGTTTTTTGCTGTGTTAGGAGTGAAAACCGGTGCATCACATTGCACCACTTCGTAGCTCTCCCTTTCTTATTCTAGCAGCTAGGACTATATTTTGTCTTTTGTTAACTTCGTAGAAAAACATTTGCAAAAAACCCAACCATTTAGCTTATCTAATTGGTAGACCACATTAGTTAAATAAACTTCAGTCTAATTAACTCATTGAAAGAATGACACTCGAAGTTAACTTATGACTGCACTTAAATCTTTTTAGTGTTGAGATAATTTACTCCTGACTTTAAACAAATAGATTTTTACAGACAAAATGTGTAACTAACGAATATTATGCAAATAATTATGCGTAAGGTATTTTGTTTATTTTATAAGTAAGAATGTTTATTTAGTTAAGAATATTAGTATTCTAGTTACTAATTAATATACTTTCTTAAGATTATCAATCCGTTTATATTCAAGTAAACAAATTATCGTCACTCACAAAAGGAACAAAAGGAAATAAGTTTACGGATCTGGTGATATAAGGTGTATTGGGTTAGTGTAGGATAAATTTGCCTCTTCAAAAAAAAAAAAAAGTTTACGAATCTGGTTAGCACTTTGTGTTAAAAGATGTATGAGTGTACAGTCTTGTGATGTAAAATCTGGTATAATGTTTGGTATTACATATAGGGTGAGCATGATCCGATCCGAAATATTCGAAACCTCGTAAATCAATCTGATCCATTACTATATATCTTAAGGTTTTGGATTTGAAGGTATTTCAAAATTCAGGATAAATTTATTGGCAGATCCATTAAAATTTGAACTAAAGAAGGGAGGATC